>JAPYZK010003905.1:0-15904 GCA_030522785.1 Platygaster equestris
ATTCGCCCACTAGTGGGCGAACGAGTTCATCACTCGCATGCCATACGTCAACAATCAGGTAATCCATTATTTCATCCACTCTCAGCAGGGCCACGAAATCACATATTTCTCGCGGGCGTTGAATAAACTTACGTTTTCAACATTTTATCCGAACAAACATTGGTAAAATTTGAAAAAACCGCGTTCTAGTTGATAAAACCGAAACTCTGGATAAAATCGCGAAAAGCGCCAGAGCCAGAAGGCTTCGTGGAGCACTCTTCAAAGCTCCAAGGAACCACGAGCAAGGTCTTCTTTGCCTTCTGGAACGACGGGAAAATTTTTGACGTGTTTCTGGACCCGAATGACGACGTTTCGATACGGAACGTGAAAAAGGGCATCGTCAGTCTTTTCCAGTACAAAACTTTGGACGGGGATTACCTTGAGAGCGACGCCTCCGGTTCTTGCAACGTCACCTACACTTCCACGGGACCCAACACCCTTATCAAGAGGAAAAACCTCTGTGTTCAGGAACATTTTCCGCCCGTTATCGAACATCCGAATCCCATTTTCGGGGCCGACCTCAACAGCGAGCGTTCCACGCTTTATGAGCTCGCTCAGGACTTGCTTCCTCGAACGATTCGGGAGCTCGAAAGGCACGAAATGGTTTTGAAGGCTCGACCGGAAGTCGGGACGACGGTCGAGTCCGACAGAATTTTAACACTCATTTCTTCAACCGTGACGGAAAACATTTTGCAAGACGACACCACCTTGGAAAGCGCGAGGAAATTTTTGCACAGCATGCAATATCGGAAAGAGTCCATCGAGCTTGAGATGGAGTCCAAGTTTTGTCCGGAAGCTGGATGCCCCACGGTAAGATTTTTTTTTTTTTTTCAAGACTGGAAGTGAATGCAGCAAGGAATTTATAAATTTGAATCGAGATTGAAAACAGTCCATGCACGTAGCCAGGGTGCCCCTCCCCCCCTCGAAATTCAGGAAAATTGGAAAAATCTAGCAGATTGCAGAAAAGAGTATTTTGAGAGAAATAGGGAAAGGATACTGATTTTCGCAAGTGTCAAAGTTACGAGAAAGTTGATAATTTTTGATATTCTCAACATTTCGAGGTTTTCAACAATTTTGGGAATTTTTACGGTTTGGAGGATTTTGTAGTTTTATACGTTTTTACAAGTCTGAAAATTGGCGAAAATTAGAAAAGTTTGAAAATGTCGAAGAGTTGAAAGATTTAGAAATTCTAGAAATGTACAATATTTTCATAATTCTTAAAATTACGAAAATTTTACGAATTCTTAACATTTCGAGGAACTTCATAATTTTGAATATTTCAGAATTTAATGATTTTCAACAATTTAAAATTTCAAGGATTTCAAAATTTGCGTAAATTTCCGAGATTTTTAAAAGTTTCGAAAATTCTGATAACTTTCAATTTTTTCATAATTCTTGTAATTCCGAAAATGTTACGAATTCTTCACTTGATAATTTGGAACATTTTGACATTTTTAACAATTTAGAGAATTTCGAAAATTTTGAGTATTTTAACTGTAATTTTAATAATTCTCTAATGAAACTTTACTTTTCAAACTTGTTGAATTAATTTCGAGTACACATCTTCTCAGCCTCCCCCCCCCCCCCCCCCCCCCCCCCCCCCCCCCCCCCCCCCCCCCCCCCCCCCCCCCCCCCCCCCCCACCCCCACCCCACGCCCCACCTGGCCCCTTAACAAACACTAATAATTTAGCATTCGCAAAATTTGCATCATTTTCCAAAATGTGCTCGAATCAACATTAACTTCTACCATTCCCATAAATCGTACTTTCGAATATTATTATGTGAGACACTTGCAAAAACATGTGAAAATTTGTTGACGATAACTCGGCAAGAATATAGCGACACGTGCTTAAAAAAAGTGCAGACTAGACAATTTGTTGTTCGCAGCTAGAAAAAACGCTAGAACAAAACAAAGAAGCCCTGGAAAGTTCATTATTGGGAAGTGTGAAGTCGGCGAGAGGTTTTTTGAAGCTCGTGCCCCTCGCGAGAGAAGCGAATATAGAAGAGTTGACGAAAATCCTGAAAAGCCCCAAGTATCGAGCTATAAAGGCCCAACTGTTGGACGTTTTCGGAGCGGCGGCGACGGCGACGACGCACCAGGTGGCGATGAAGCTTCTCCGGCAGGACGAAAACGGAGACGACACGGAACGGTATTTGTGGGCGCTGTCGATGACCCCGTTGCCGCTCGCGGAGACGACGAAAAACATTTTGATACGCTCGGAGGAGACGATGGAGAACGACAAGGTCTCGGAAACGATGGCGATGACGGCCGCGGCGATGGCGAGGCAGCACGGCTCCTCGGCTGTGATGGAGAAAGCTCGAGTCAGCTTAGAATTAGGTATAACTTGATCGTCTCGTTGGAAATCCAAATTAAATCCAAATCCATCGATTGCGGACATTATTCACACCGTGCGTCTTTAATGCATGAGAAATGGGGGAATGAAGATCGTGCAAAAATGCGCAGCAGTATTACCCTGATGGAAAAAAAGTGACTTCGCACAGTCGCCCTACGGTCACTGCGAAGTTGTGAACATTTTTTATCATGTTTTTTACAAATTCTGATTAAATTTTCGGATTTTTCAAGGTACTAATAATTCTCTGATTTCTCGAAAATCTTGGAGTTTTCAATTATTTTTGAACTATCGCAATTTTAGAACTGTCGACGAAACTCGAAGTTTGAAAATTTTTTTAAAAAAAGTAAGTCATAAAAATTTTCAAATAACTCAGTAGTTTTTAAATTTGAAAAAAAAACTTAAAGTGTTGAAATTTTTCGAAAAAACTCGATATTTCCACATTTTCAGAAAAATCGGAATTTTTCAAATTTTTGAAAAACTGAAAATATTTAAAAATCTCAAATTTTCCATTTTTTCAGAAACGTAGAACCTTTCAATCTCTCCAATAATATTTCAGATTTCGAAATTCCTCAAATAAATTAAAATCACAAAATATTTCAAAAAACATCGAATTCTAAAAATTTTCCGGGAACTCAAAATTTTCGGATGTTTCTAAAAAATAACAATTTTGAAAATTTCTAAAGAACTTACAATTTGTATATCATTCAAAAAACTTGTAATTTTCAGATTTCTCGAAAAACTCAAAATTTTAATATTTCCTGGAAGACTCCAATATTTTCCAAATTTTTTGAGAAACTCTAATTCCTCAAAGTTTTGGGAAACCCAAACTGTTCAATTCTCACAACAATTTTTGGATTTTTACGTTTCACAAAAAACTTTATAATTACGAGTGTTACCCAAAACTAACAATTTTCGAAACTTGTGAAAAACTTCAAAATTTTGAATTTTTCACAAAACCCATGATTTTCGAATTTTCGAGAAAACTTAAAATGTTTCAATCATTTGGAAAACACGAAATTCTTTAATTTTCTCGAAAAGCTTCAAATTTTCCAACAAACTCAAATAATTTGAATGTTTCCCGAAACTCACAATTTTCAAATTCTTCAAAAAACATCGAAATTTGGAATTTCTCAGAAAACTCACATTTAAAAAATTTTTGAAACACCCTGAATTTTTAAAATCATTCGAAACACTCGAAATTTTTAAACTTTCCAAAAAACTCAATTTCCGAAACTTTTTGAGCACTTCACAAACATTATTTCATCGCAATACTCAACATTTTCAAATTCCTCAAAGTTTTAATTTCCAATTATTTCCAAAAACGTTTAATTACAACAAAAAAACCCACGGTCACTTGTACAGTCGCCGAAGTGACGGTGATGCGACCGTATACGGTCGCTGCATCGTAGCTGCACCGTCCCTTTTTTCCATCAGGGAAAGACTAATCGTGTCCGATGATCCAGGTTTAGAGAGTTGCAGCGGCGAAGACTGCAAGCTGAAATTCCTGAGGGCCCTGAAGAATCTCCGCAGCAAAGCCGCGATCCCCACCTTCCTGGAGTACGCTCTCGGTGGGAGCAAAGCCCTGAGCGTCGTCGCCTGGCGCGCCCTCGGCGCTCTACCTCCCCAACACATAACCAAAGAAATCAAGTCCTCCGCTCTGAGGGTCTTGTACCAACTGACGAACCGCCGGCAGGACTCGTCCGTCCGCACCCTCGCGGCGAACGTCATCCTCGAGAGCGAGCCCTCGACGGAGGAGCTGCGAAGCTTGCTCTCGTTCCTCGCCAGGAAAGACGCGTCCTCCTCGTACGAGGTCAGAAAGTACATCTCCCAAAGAATGGACCAGCTGGCCGAAAAAGACCCAGCCTTCGCGCAGCGCCTCAGACGGGCCTTCTCCCTCGAGTCCGCCAAGCTCCTCAACTACGACGTGCTCGCACGGAAAGGCCTGAGCACGGCCTTCACCAGGCACTTCCTCAAATCCCCTGGGAGCAACGGTTCCCTCGTCACCATCCAGGAGGTCCACGCGGGGCTCTTGAAGAGGGGCGTCGTTGACGTCGTCCTGGAGCACCCTCCGAACCGGGAACAAGCACTGTTTTCCCTGGGCCTCTTCGCGGGGGGTCTGGGCAGCTTCGTGTCTTCCGAGGACAACCAGGCGGGGCCAGAGCAGCAGCAGCAGGAAGAAACGCCGACCGCGGGGATGGAGGTCGCCTTGATGGGGGTCGACGTCAGACCTTTCGTCTTCTTCTCGGGACAGGGCGAGCTGATGGGGCACGTTTGGTCCGGGACCGCCTCCGAGCGCACCCCGGCCTTCCAGACCATAGTCCACCTCCACAGGCACAGCGAGTACGTTCCCCTGGGGAGCGGGTTCGTCGCTGAGATCGAGGTAAACGGGGCGGCGAGTTTTGACCTCGCGGGCCAGGTCGAGTTGAGTCTGTGGTCCAGGAACGCCGAGTCGTTGGTCGAGGTAGGCGCGGGCGTGGCCATTTCCGGACACGCCAGGCTCCGGACGAGCTTCGTCCAGAGCCACGCCGAGTTTCTGATGACCTTGGAGCCCAAGCTCGAGCTCAAGACGAGCTTGGATTTCTCCGGGCCGGTGTCGCTGTGCATGAGGCTGATGCAGCCCGCGATCGTCATCAGGCACCACGTGTACAAGGTCGAGAGGATACCCGGGAGCAGGCACAAGCTGAGGAAGACCAGGAGGTCCAAGTGGCTCTCGCCGGCTAGGTCCTATCTTCTCAACAGCAAGAACAATGAAATGTGTTCCAAAGTCTTCGGCTAGTGCGGGAGTTGTTGGGTAGACTGCGCGGAGAGAAAATCCGTGCGTTTCCTTCACGGGAATAACTCATACTTTTCGAGTAAACGCAGTAGTGCTTTCTTAACCTTCGAAGTAGAAAGTTTCGAAACGGTACGCATCGAATGCCATAGGGCTGGCTTTATCTGTACAGCGATACGTGTTTGCTTGGACTATACTTACGCACGTCTCGTCGCACACACACAATCATGCCTCTCAGCTGTCCAAGAAATCTGGCAACGTCGCGACTCGACTTACGAGCGCACTCGAGTGCTCCCCCCTCCCCGAGGAAGTATTTTCTATGTTCTTTGAGACGCGGTGTTGCCAAGCATTTCATATCGCAGTCTAAATGTCAAAAATTAATATGCTTCCGTATTGAATATCTCGTAAACTAAACACAAGAATCGATCGAAATTTTGACAAAAGTTTCCTTTTTGTGCAAACTGTGAAAGATAAGTTTTTCGCGTCGGTCGTAAACGGGGTTCGTTCTATACGTAAGATTTAGAGACATTTCTCAGCTGATTTCCTATACCATGCATGTAGAAGTACTTGACTTTGTCATTGAAAATTTCAGAAACTAAACACAAGACTTGAAACTTAGGGAGATGATCAAATATATATTCATTTATATTATATTCCAATTTCAGCGATTTCTTTAAAAAATCGCCTGAGGGAAGTACTACCTTAATGCTTCTCGAGTGAAGAATCTTACTTGCTTTATTATCACGGGTGTATGTTAAGTCCATGACTATAACGCTCGTAATACATGATTGAAAAGTAAGACTGCCATCCGTAAGATTCACGGCACCGTCATATCCAGGGTCGTCTGACTCCCATTAGGCTCTTGTTCCACAGTGTTTTAGTACCCCGGTTCCCGATAGAGGCGCTTTTTCATTCATTTGATAATGTGGGAGAGAGACAGCACATTATCGAATGAATGGAAAAGCGCCTCTATCGGGAACCGGGGTACTAAAACACTGTAGAATTTTTGGAGCGGAGTCGGACAATACTGGTCATACCCCAAACGCTCGGGTTATTACGCTTTAAGTTATGAGCAATATACCTTGCATTTATGTTAAGAAAGCCGAGATACTCACGCACGATTGTCATACTGTAAGAGCATGATTGACTGTGATTGACTCCGAGATTTATAATCATTGAATTCCCATGAACGAGACGCATGGATTTTCTGTCGGTGTGGTTATTATTGGGATGTTGAGAGATGCGAGTTATTTTTTCTTTTTGTACTCAAGTGCCTGTATAGAGCGTGTACATAGTCCGAGTCTATTTTTTTACCGAGTTCCTTGAGTTTTCATGAATATAGACGACGATGCGGGGTGCTGCTGTTCGATAGTAAAGTTTTACGAAAACGTTACTTTGTTACTTTTCTTCCTTGCCTGAATAATACACGGGCCGGGAAATGGAAAATATCGATCGTCTTTATTTTATTCAAGTTTGTCCAATTATTGTCAAAGTTTCAGAAATCCGTATACAATATTATATGTATAAACGCGTTTATTTGTACGAGGTAAAGACGTTGATTGTAAATCTTGATACCATTTTTGAAAAACCGAATAAAGATTTCAAATTTGTAATCGAACTTTATAACGTCAATTTTTTAAGTTCGCACAGAGTTTTTGTAGAAATTTAGACATTTTGTAATCGACTTTTTCAAAGTAGCACTGTGACATAACGTAATCGAAGTCGATTTACGGACATTCGAGTGTTGTAAATTTTCTTCAGGGACAATCCAACATTTTAGGGTGAAATTTATACGACTTGGAGGCTTATTATTTTTACTCACATTGAACTTGCAGCGTTTGAGTCTCAACATTTTCTAGGATTAAACTCGATTTTGACAAATGTTCAGACTCTGCACCTCAACTTTAGGGGTTATTTGAACACTTTAACTTGACCTTGAATCAGTAGGTCATATGTATAAATTATAAATTTATTCACTGAATTTAACATTTTATTCATACGTACATACATTCGAATGATTATGTCAATTTTTATGTACAATTTGTTTGAATGTGCGTATAGAAGATGATTGCGAAAATATTATGCCAAGCGCTGAATTTGGTTTCACCTCCGGAATGCACTGAAATTCGGCTGTTTTGAATATTGAATATCCCAGTAGATGTAAATAAAGTGTCGAATTCAAGGACGTAGCCAGAAATTCCGTTGGAGGGGCTAATTAATTCAGCAAGTTTAAAAAGTAAAGTTTTACTAGAGAACTACGAAAATTTCCAAAATTCTTAGAATTTTAGAAACTTTGAAATGTGTAAAATGTCCAAAATTTTCGAAATCCTTAAAACTGTCAAAATTTTGTAGACTTTTGGAATTCTTAAAATACTTCAAACTTGAACAATTCCCAAAATTGTTGAAAATCTACATGTTGAAAATGTCAAAAATTATCAAGTTTCTCGAAAACTTGGACACTTGTGAAAATCAGTATCGTTTCCCTATTTCTTTCAAAACATATTTTTCCGTAATCTGCTATATTTTCTGGGAAGTGTCTATCCGGACGTTTCTGGAGATAAACTGGATCTAAGTGGAGATGACTGGATGTAACTGGAGACAAGGGGTTCTATCTGATTATATTGCCAGTTCTTACGGATTTTTGCGTGTTTTTTGCATCAAAGCCGATGTCGCCCGTGAGAAATGGAAAAATTTGAGCGAGTTGCGACAGACTTCGCTGTCTTCGAACGTGATTGGACAGTGATCGACCGCGTTTTTTTATGACAATATTCGCTCTGACGCAAGAGATATGCAAAAACTCGCGACAATTCCGAAAAAGTGAAGCAAGTGGGAGCGAAAATTGTCATAAAAAACGCGATCGATCATTGTCCAATCACGTTCGAAGCCAGCGAAGTCTGTCGCAACTCGCTCAAATTTTTCCATTTCTCACGGGCGACATCGGCTTTGATGCAAAAAACGCGCAAAAACTCGCGAAAATCCGTAAGAACTGGCAATATAATCAGAACGAACCCCTTATCTTCAGTTACATCCAGTTAAATCCAGTTATCTCCACTTAAATCCAGTTTATCTCCAGTTATATCCACTTTATATCCAGACTCGCGAAAATCCGTAAGAACTGGCAATATAATCAGATCGAACCCCTTATCTCTAGCTACATCGAGTTAAATCCAGTTTATCTCCAGTTATATCCAGTTTATATCCAGAAACGTCCGGATAGACACTTCCGATTTTCCAGCATTTCCCTGGCTACGTGCTTGGTCGCATCGGTAAGTAAAAACATTATTTCAATAAATGAACAACGAAAAGAATGCATAGAGTCAGCGGCAGCCGCACTCGGCCACGACCATATCCTCGTACCTATACTGATAAGTCAAAGTGCCGCTGTCATCGAGATAAAGCAAACTCGTAGGCTCGAGCCTCGTCGGCACGCAACAGGCCCGCGGAGGGACGAACGTTTCGGCTGCAGCCCCGGCAAAGTGATGCCTGTTGTTCAAAGCCCCGTGCACGAGGGTCTGCACGATCGCGTGCTTCGTGGGACTCAAGTGATCCCCCAAGGGATAGAAGCACTTTCCCGAGCACTGATAAGCTTCGTACCCCGGAGGGGCGACGATCCACTCGTCGTAAGCAATCAAGGCGAAGTCCACGTAAAAGGGACGCCTTTTGCACGAGTTCCTCATCTTGCGTCGGCTCCGAAGAGCGTCTTCCTCCTCTAATTCCCAAAGCACGTTTCTCTCGTCGTCGTCCCGATTCTCATTTTGCTGCTCCCTCGGAACGGAGTGAACGGACCTCCTCCTCCTCTTATTGCCGACACTCCTGCGTGACTTGCTGTAACTCAAGAGCAAAATCGGCACGTCGTTTCTCCGCATCGACATTCTTCCTCGAACATGGAGTCGGAGCACGCCTCCTTTGCTCGAGAGAAGGCTTTCGGTGACGTTGAAGACCCTCCAGGAATCGTCCTTCTTGCTCTTCTGGAGCCAGCCCTGGTAGACATGTTTACATAAACTTTATGTAAACATTATGTAAAAAGTTCGCGTAAAGTTTATATCTGTTTACATAAAGTTTACACGCACTTGCGTCCCCAAACTCATATAAACTATTCGTGAACAGTTTATATTATGTTCACAATAAATTCATGTAAACGTCGCATATATAAACATTAGATATGATGTTCACATAAATTTTATGTAAACAACGTATTTGCTAATATTAAAAAAATTAAAACATGAAAAAAAAGTTGATGGTAGCGGGATTTGAACTTGCAACCTTCGTATTAAGAACCTATGTTCCACTTCACTTGTACAGCGCATCAATGTAAATACGGATGCTTATTTTCAATATCAGTTGAAGAATGTCTGAATTCTACGAAATCATACGTTTATTCGGTTTATAATTGCAAATGAAACTACCGGCATAATTTGCTACTTCCTTGAGTAAAAAAACCATCATAAATTACTACTGTCAAGTCATTTGAGGTTATGTTGGTGTTTATCAACTCGATGATTACCGACAGTCGGCAATGTATGCGATGTTTACATAAACTTTTTCTAAATATCATGTGAAGTGTTTACATAAAGTTTACATGAATCAGGGAACACAAGCGCATGTAAATTTTATGTAAACGTTTACAACGTGACTGTTTACATCGCGTTTACGTGACGTATACATAAACATGTCTACCAGGGAGGTTCGGTTTCTTCGCTCCGTCATGGAGCTCACTCGAACGATCGTAAACCCCACGCCGCCGAGGATCTCGGCGGTTTCCAGGCTTTCGCCTGCTTTCGGGGTCGGGATTGAAAACTCGATGCTCCTGTCCCCGGAAAGCATAGCCTGGGATACGTGGTTGGGCTTGAGGGCTTTTATCATGTCCGAGTCCGGTCTCCTCTGGTACAGGCGCAGCATGTACTCGCCGACAGGGTCTTGCTGTTTTTGCACTTTCATTCGCTTGTTTTGGCTCATCCGCGGTACGTTGGCACTTTCCGCTTTTCCGAACGAAACGTCGACTTGTATCGATGGTGACGGTGTTTTGCTCAGCAACAAGTCGCTTGGATTTATTGTCGGCAAAAGACCAGATTTCCACAAACAGCAGAAACTCAAAGTCGCGGCGGCGAAGAACCAACAGTTTACTGTAAAAAGTGTATATTTGCGATGCTAATGAGTATAACCTTCGTCAAGGTTATTGTTATTCTGGTGGCTCTCAGGTTTGACATCTTTTTCGAGATGATGATGTATTTTAATTGATGTATGTCATCAAACAATCATCGGAAGAAGATGTTTTCCGAGAAATTAAGTTAGGCTTGAAACGAGAATTACTTTTGAGAGTGTTGTTTTGGAGACAGGCCAGCATTTTCGGCTGAATTGGTGGTAAACTTACGACTGCTGCAGGGGGTTAATTAATTGTGGGAGCGATTTATTGTGGCGAGTGAGACTTCGAATTTTCAACTGGAGCTTTGGATTTCGATAGGACACAATATTCCCGGCAGGATTTAAATAACCACCAATGGAAGGGCGAAAAATACTTGGGCATCTGGTGCTCGAACCACTTCGGCGGCGGCGTCTGTATTTTTGTATCTTGCTATCATTCCTACGCGAGTTTCATTTATCTTTCTTTATGTTCATTTTACCGACGATCAATTATTTTCCATTCTTATGCGCTCCATTGTAAAACTAACTGCAATCACAAGACAAGTGACCAACTTTTGTTCAAATGTCGTTTAATCATCCATAGAACGTACATACATATCAACGTTTCCAAGTGCAGAAAATAATTTCAATAATTATTGCGTTCGACTGAAAAATACTTGAGAATCCGTGGATTCTTCATCTGTATTCAAATTCGCTACAAGTACGATATTATATTATTGTGCCTTCGTTGCAGATCCAAATTTGTTCGAATCGATCCGAAAACCGCGTTCTACTACAAAAAATATGTTTCCCAAATCTGCACCTGATCGTGGCATCAGAACTATGACAATATAGTAATCACAACTAGCTTTTTCCGAGCCCTCTGCATGATTCATTAAATTACCATTACAATACATTGAAACCAATGAAACGCCCATCGTGAACAAACGCATCGTTCGTCCTGCAAAAAAGGTTCATTTAAACTCACATTATATGTAAAACAGTTGCTCGAGAAAAATATCGAATGATAAAAAAACACTGAAACACTATTTTGAACGAATAAACTGAGGAATAAAAATTGATCGGTGCTGCAGATGCAGCATTCCTGGGGTTGCGCGGTCACACAAATTAAAAGTGGCATGCACGCAACAATTTTTCGAAAAACTGAAAAATTCGTGCAGAAAAGGAAAAACGAAAAAGCACGAGACACACGAAGCTGTGCAAAAGAAAAGTTTTCTGAATCAACTACTACTAAATTTATAACCTTCTTTCAAGACTCCTATAGAGGATTACAAAGGTTTATGGGAGGATAGATATTGTGACGAAGGTTATGAATTCAAAATTCGTCCGTGCAGGATGAAAATGCAGTACGTACCAGAGAGGGTATGCGAGTATCGTTAAATGTTTTTTACAAAACTTTGAGCGGGATGAGTGAAAGAATGATTTTTCGCGAACGATATCGTCGAGCAGCCTCGGATTTTACGAGTCCAAGGACACTTCAGACGCGTTCTGGAAGCTAAGAGCAATACAAACTGTTGATATTTTTGGCTCCTTTTGTTTATTTTTAACCGAATATCAGTCACTTTTTTTCATCATCATCATGAAATATATACAAGAACAAAACAATAATTATAATCACAATTAAATTTTAAAACTTGTCAGCTACGAGATTTCGAAATAAGCAAACTTGTGGTAACTCAATTGCGTTCGCAATAATTTATTTGTTCATCGTAAAGTGTTATAACAACAAAATAAAACGTTATACAACAGAATCCAAAAATTGCTGAGTTAATTACACATTATATATGTGCGTATAAAAGGTTTCGTATAAAAGTATAGGTTTTGATCGAGTTTTGACACTAGTCTTGCACCTTATGCATGTATATATATATATATATATATATATTGTATACAATACTAAATTATTGTCATTTATGTAAATGTGACATTTGTACTTGGGATTACCTACTATGTATACAAAGAGACGCGTTAGTGTGTACAATATCGTGATATTAGATGTAGGTAGTACACAAAATTACGCGTAACTATATAGGTCCATAATTTTAATTGGCAACAATAGTATAGATCTACAATAGTACATTATGTAACGAGGAGCGGAAATATGATTTTTTACGAGGCAACACTTTTGCGGCCAAGTCGTAGCCGAGGTGAAGTCGAGGCCGCAAAAACTGTCGCCGAGTAAAAAAGCATACACTCCGAGTTGCATACAGTACTTTTTCTGAAATTTGCGTAGAGAAGTGGTGCTTGTCGGGCTTAAAAAGGGAAGCGGAGATGGCTCTTTTTCGAATCAGTGCACCGCGTACCTGTTATTTAGCACTTTTTCGATTATGGGATTATCGGACAGAAAACACTCACTGAATCCTGACACTTCACTGAATTCCGCACTTCATTGCTTGATTGTTCAGAATTATCAAATGGAAAATATTCAACTGGAACTGTAAAAACAACATCTTGTTTTTTTCACTGCCTAGGCAGTGGAAGATCAATTTCACCTCCGCTTAGAACATTTCACTGCCGGTTAGAACAAATCATCGCCGCCCACCATTCACCATTCTGAAAAGAGCCATTTCCGCTCCCCTTTTTAACCACGGAAAGGGCCACTTCTCAGCAAATTTCAGAAAAAAATATTTTATAACATTTTTATAAAATCGCTGTATAAAAATTTCACATATCATATAGTTTCATAACATCAATTTTATAAAAAAAATGAAATTTTGTGAAAAATTGGTGATTTTTATAAAATGTTTATAAAAATCAAAACCACTAAGGAAATTTAAACAAAAATGGTTTGTTTCATCAGCGAAGGCACCAATGTTAGTAATATTATCAGTGGTGATAACTCCGGGGAACCAGTAAAAAACCAAGCGTTAACAATGGTTTCTGACATTGCAAATCTATTATATTACCTATCTACCTCAGAAATGATTAGATTTCGAAATTCGATCACCTACAAATGACGCTGGTCCAACGTTAGTTACAATACGACCCAAAAAATATAAGCAAAAGCATCATCAAAACCCTTTATAATTAATCAGTTGACCGCCTGAGTATATCATGTGCAGCAGGAATATAAAATCATTTGATGACGTCGAAGGATTTCTCATTAAGTAAATCACTTTGAAAAAGACTCGGAAATTTTTTTTTTTTAAACTTTAACTATGAACTTTCAGTTGCGCGAATTTTTGAATTTTTCAACCTGCCAATCTATGCATTCAACAGCCAATTGGAGTGCAAAAGTCAGAATTAAGAAACAGGATATTCAAAATTCTTCGATTTCACTGTTTTTGACTGGAAATGAAAAATCTGAGCAATTATATTTTTTCCTTTCCGATTGTTATCCATATATACTATATAGCACACAAAAATGTTAATGTGACAGTGTAATCATACAAATCATTATAATTTGATGATGATGATTTTTCGAGGATAAATTTTATTCATCCATTGCTCTTGCGGGAGTTGTTAAATTATTACCTTGCATAGGACAGCGGGTTAGTTAATCCCGAATTAATGTCGACAGGGCCACCAACGTACTTGGCGATCACCTATGACAAACAAAAAATAACAATTATTGAACAGCAATCACGTCTCTCTCTCTGCATGGAAAAAATATGTTCATTTTCCAATTATTTCAAATACTGATGATAATCCGTACGTACCGGGAAATTCGTAAGCGAAGTCGCTCCCATGTATATAGCCATGTGTATCGCCAAGTACAGGCAAAGAAGGAGATACAAAGAGCAAATTATAGCGATTACTAAGAGCATCCACCACTCTGAACTATTCACATTGTCCGTGTAGGTTTCATACACGAAGTGTGTGTTGATCCCAATGACGACTACCGACAATATCGTAGCTACTATTTTCGTTAGTCTGCGAACAAATTGGGTAATAAAAAAACGCGGTGGTGAAAAATAATGCGAATCATCAATTTATTAATGATCAATGATGGTATTAGAGAATACAGTGGACTTTCGTTTATCTTGACTCTCGTTTATTTTGACGCTCGTTTATTTTGACGATTTCCGCTCGAAATCGGATATATAGACTCGCGACTCCCACCACGATCAATGCTCAGCAAATCAGAGCGCAGTCGAATTGGCGAGAGTACTAAGAATATGATATAGGATTCGCGTAATATGGATGATCAATACAGAAGTTTTGGAAAATTTACTAGATGAAAAGTTGATAAAGTACGTCAAGTGGATACATCTCAAAACGTGTTATTATCCATTCAAATGATTTTTGATTTATATTTAGAATATATATGATATTGGTAATGTATCCGCTACCAATATAGGTAGCGGTACTACTTATTTATATTGAGCCAATGTTGACTTCAATGTTGGGCCAATATTGGCCAATACATTCAATACCAATATTGGCAGATTGGCCAAAGCGTGACGATTCGAATATTAGCCCGATATCCGTGGCCATTTCTCGGCCAATATGGCGCCGACATTGGGCCAATATCGAGCCGACACTGGGCAAAATTTCACGCGGTAACTACGTGAAGTCAGCGTAGATTCTAAATGTACGTTGCACGTTGCTATTTTCCCGTTGGTTCAGCATTGCCGTTACGTTTCACGTTGAAGCAGCGTTGGGATAGTACGTAGCTAAGTTCACGCTGGATCAACTCTGAATTCCATGTAGTAACTACATGAAAATCCATGTTGACCCCTTTCTGAACGATGCATCGCGCACGCGCACAGCGGCAACGAATTCAACTTAGTGAACCAACCAATACTGTAAACCCAATAATTCTACATGGAACCAAGGTTGACTTGACATGAATTTAGCAACGTGAATACGTCACGTTGGAACAGCTTCATGTTTTTCCCAGCGGAGGCACCATTTTTGCTCGGGTATGCTGTTTTTCAAATTGGCCGACCGAGCACATGTGAGTCGTGTTGCCATGTTGAAAGCGATAATCGAACCGACCAATCAAAAACTTGCTCTGTAAAAGCACCTTTCACCTGTGAAAAGGGTAGGGACTCCTCCCGAGTCAAGATAAGCGAATGTTTACGTTCCGAATGGTTCCGAAGCAGTCAAGATAAACGAAAGTCCACTGTAAAAAAATCCTCGCATCGAGGCAACTCACACTCCATTCCTGAAATCCCCCATGAGGGCGAGGCTGCTGGTGAAGGCTATGGTGGGCAGGGTGGCGAATGGCAACTGAACACTCATGACGGCGTTGAGGATGTCATTCATGAGAGACAGTCTCCTGAGGTCGGCCATGAAGGCGACCAGGAAAGTGGGCACGATGGCAAAGGTACGGGTGAAAAGGACCCGCTTCCACCGCGACCACTGCAAATTCAGGAAACCCTCCATCGCGAACTGACCGGCGTACGTGCCGGTCATCGTGGAAGACTGGCCCGAGGCCAAAATTCCCAAGCCCCATATATACATGGCCACAGCCCCGAACTCGCAGCCCAGATACACACCCCCGTTGAACAGATCCGCGTCTACATCTTTCGAATTATTCTGCAAGACACGTCATAAGTGTTTTTTTTTTTTTTTTTTTTTTTTTCTTTTTTTTTTTTTTTTTTTTTTTTTTTTTTTTTTTTTTTTTTTTTTTTTTTTTTTTTTTTTTTTTTT
>JAPYZK010003906.1:0-13203 GCA_030522785.1 Platygaster equestris
TTGATGACATTTAATTTTGCCATCAACGAACTTCAATTCGCATTCAACATATTAAATATTCCGAAAATCTTTGAATTCAATAACATTTAGGGATTTGAATTATTATAGAACTTCGGCATTCTCTAAAATTTAGCAAACTTCGACATTTACGGAATTTCTAAATCTTCCGGTATAAGAAGTTCATAATTATCTGAAATTCCAGAACTTGTTTCATTTCCGACTGTTCCAAAACTTGAAATAATTGCAATTTTACAATGTCGAAATTCATCTAAATACGTAAAAACATCCCTCATATTCAGGGACTCCAAGAATTACTGGTCTCCATAATTGTTAAAAACTTTAAATCTTCAAAATTTCCAAGCATGTCGAAATTTCCGAAACTTGGAAATTCCCAAAACTTGGCAGCTTTTACATTCCATCATTCACAAACATTTTTATTTTTCCGAAATTTTCAGATACTTTGAAATTCGAAAACTTACAAAACTTTCAAAATTTATGAAACTTCCAAGACTTGAAAAATTAACAATTTTTTAGAGGTACGAAATTTTAGAACTTCAAAAATGTTTAAAACTTCACAGCTTCAAAACTTCAAAATTTCTACGCTTCCGTAAAAACTTCGGATCTATAAATTTTTGAAATTCCAAAACTCCGCAAAAAAGGGAAAAAAAAAACAATGGAAGGTGGGTTCGTTCTTATTTTTAATGCCGTTTTTGTCATTACTAAGCTTTTATTTTCATGGTATTATTTGAGACTTCAGGTTCAATCCTTTGATGTCTTTCTGAAAATCTTGTAAATTCTCTGAAAATTCCAAAAAGTTCTTCACGTAGATATCCTTAAATCCCACCAATTTTTCATAACATATAACCCTCAAAAAAAATTACCCTGTGGATGACTAAAACTTGCCTGAAAGTTCGTCAGTGATTCGAAATGCTGAGCGTATTTATTCGGGGAGTAAAGTGCTCTCGCCACTTTTCAGCACCAGGTAACTTTTGCTGAAGCAAAGTACTCGTGTAGCGAGGGGACTTCCAGAAAATCTCGAGCGAAACTTTGGTAATTATACAAGATTTACAGCACGCTAACCACGTTTGGACATTCGTATTCTCGACTAACGTACTTGATTTCTATTGGCCTACTTGGCTTGTTTGACGACAGGAAGGAGAAGAAAACTCCTCGGTACCCGAAAATACTTAAGAGGAATGGACGTAATTGTGAGTAAATTCTCAAGCTTTTGTAAGTATTGTACACAAATTTCAGGCGAAATGAAACTTTTAAAGAGAAGTTGAATGGAGTAAATGACACTCGAGAAAATGGATGAAATTGTGGGGAATTGAAAAAGAAAACTTTTTTTGTTCGGAGAAGAGCAGGAAAAATAATAAAACTGTGCAAAAAACTTCTCGTATTTTCTATACGAAAACTTTTTATTTTTAGTTTTTATTGGTTTTATAAATTTTTTACTCGATTCTCATCAATTTCGATGTGCTTGCGAGATTTATGCATTCATTTGTATTTAATCGTCATTTTCTCGTAGGTTTTACAGAATTCTGAACATTTTAGAGACAAACAATAATTCTGAAAACTCTGTTTCGTCCATAATTATTCCAAAAATATGATTTTTAAATTAGCTTCACACGTGGCGCTGATAAGTTAATTCCCATCACCCGTTTTTACATTTAATTTCATCTAAATAACAACAACCGGTAATGATTCATCGTGTTTTTCTCATTTCACCAACAAGTTTTAATGTACAATCGACGTTTCGGTTCTGATTTGAGCCCTTTTCAAGATGAAATCCTATAATCCACAAATCAGTCAACTTCTGTATTTCAGCTATGTACTGATATTGAT
Organism: Platygaster equestris; assembly: GCA_030522785.1. Taxonomy (NCBI): domain Eukaryota; kingdom Metazoa; phylum Arthropoda; class Insecta; order Hymenoptera; family Platygastridae; genus Platygaster; species Platygaster equestris. Next base: position 1,846 of record JAPYZK010003906.1, read on the forward strand.
TTTTTATTTTTCAACTCACGCCAACTTTTGAAAAAAAAAAACTGCATTACTTCCAAGCAGTCTTAATCACGCTGTAAAATCATACAGTAAGCGAGGACAAAGAGCAAATCCTCACTCATCCTCTGGAGAGTAACAGCAAGAGCAGCGTTGTGGTTTTATACAGCGGCAAGTCGGCTCTGCCGCCTCCGGTTCCTCCAAAGCCCCTTGTCCGCCAAGCCAAATCCGAGAACACAATCGTAAATGCACCACTGCAGCCCCCAGAGAACGAGCCTACTAGAAAATCTCTCGCCAGGCAACGCTCTCGTAATTATGGGGTAATTTCCCCACGAATCTCCTCTTTTTCTATTTTGTTGATTTTTCTATGGTAGACAAAACATAAATTCCTTCTCTTGATTTTTAAATGGGTGCTAGATGTTAGAATGTAACTTCAGTCACATTAGGTTAAGAATTTTTGTGAGTTTTTTAACACTATCAAGGCATGACAGTTCCAAAAAATTCATTCGAAAATATAGTATCTCACAAAAAATAGTATATTGTGCGACTAGTGGGAGAAAGAGGAAATTCTTGGAGCGTGGAGATTGCCTAACGAGCGTAGCGAGTCTGGCAAACAAGCGAGTGGAATCTCCTCTTTCGACCAACAGTCGCACACAATATTTTATTTAACAACCGCGAGAAATATGTCATTTTACGGCCCTGCTGAGAGGGGGGGAAGCAATGGTTAACCTGATTGATTGACGCAACAATCGCCCCTAGAGCTTTGCTACGTACTTTAGAGAGTTAAAAACTAATCAGCCCTTTCGTTGCTTTGATTTTCATCGAGATTGATTATGACGGTACTCGACACTTTTGTGAACAACAACGAAAACATTGCAGCAATACACAGTTTTGTAATTTTGAGGTTAGGGTTGCGGAGTTTGACGTTTCGATATATGTCGAATCGTGCGTCCGCCATCTTGTTTCTATTATCCGTGCGTGAACGTTCGCTAAACTAAGCGTGAGTGAGTGAATAGCTATAGGTCGTTAAGATGAGCGTGGACGAACAGCTTATTCGCCCACTAGTGGGCGAACGAGTTCGTCACTCGCATATCATACGTCAACAATCAGGTAATCCATTATTTCGTTCACTCTCAGCAGAGCCACGAAATTACATATTCTTGGCGGGCGTTGAATAAAAGTATAAACGTGTGTTTTAATATAAGGATATAATTTCTAACACTCGTGAAATAATAACCGATCGTTTAGTGTAGCTGCAACGATAAGAGTTTCATTACCCAGGGTGCCAACCTCTTTAATTACACCCTTTGTTCATCAAAATTGCACGAGCGATTAATTAGCATAATTATAAAATCATAAATCGTGCATATCGACCCCGAAATTTCGTCCTCGCCAGTTTCATAAACGTCCATCATTATAAAAAATTTCCTTATATGTGACGTGCGCCGAAGAACGGGGGCTTACTCTGCATAGCATGATTTTACAGGAAGAACGATCGCAGTTCAGCCTGTGCATTGGAGACATAGAAGAAAGTGAATTTCAACAAAAGTTCTGCTCCAAAATAACGCTTAAAAAAATTTTTTGTATGTTTCATTTGAAAAAGCAAGTGAAAAACTATCGATTTATGCAGAAATCTAAAAATCGATTTTTTCAGAGTAAGCCCCCTTTCTTCGGTGCACGTCACATATATACACTACTTCATGGATCCTAATACATGTTCGTCACAAACACTTCTGATAATAGTCCTAATAACACTTACATCAAGCCCTTCCATCAAAAACTGGAATCTCACGAATCATATTGCGAAACCAATGAGATTTCTTTCTCAAAGAAATCTTGAATAAGCCTCATCGGGAACTCGAAAAATTACATTTCCAGTTCGAAACCCGTTGAAACTCCGGTGAAAAAAGCTCCTCTTCGGAAAAAGCTTCGACGAGCGGCGAAAAGGGAACCCTTGAACGTGAACATATTTCACGAGAGCCAGGTGATTCAAGTGGTGGATAGCGTGATCGATCGCGAGCGTGGGTCAAAGGGAGCCCGGGCTGATTCGGGGCCTCCAGAGGACGTAAAGCAAGAAATCTGGGAACATCACTGTCGACGCCAACCCAAGAAATGCTATCGTTTTAAGCACACCATCACCGATTTCGGGCTCATGGCTCAATTTGCGAAGTAATGACTATATTTATTTTCTTCACCATTTTTTCATTCAATTATTTCTTTCTTTTTGATTTAATTAATCTATTTTTATCTTATTTGTTATTCCATTTATTGATTTTCGTTTTAAATAATCTGTTTGTACTCTTACTACTTATTTGAAATTTCCATGGGGCCCCATCAACATACCTAAGAAAATAATAGGTGTAGAATTCAACTTTAGTCAATGAGGACCAATATGTTCTATTTAAAAAAAATTATAGTCCGACGTATTGTCCCATTTTTCTCGACATTTTTAAGGTCTATGACAATATAAAATTTACAAGAAACAGTAAAAGTCCATCAAACCAAAATAACTCGAAATATCACTGGCAACAGAACCTCAAAATGAACTGTAATCACTCAAATAGTCGCAAAAACCACTAAACTTCAACTACAAGAGGACGATTTCAACTTTAAGTTTTTTGGATACCTAAGAAAAGTTGTAAGCAGAAACATATTATATTCTCTCGAAACACACACGACACGATAAACCTTTACGTACGTCAACATTTTGGAGGATTTCACATCTCGTATAGTAATTTTTTGTTCCTTGCAGTCCGCTAGGCTGCGGTTTGATAACTTACGTATACTGTCACGTGTGCGGAACTATAAATCTCTAACCAACATTCTCTAAATCTCATTTCACTATCATTATCATTTAATTAGTTTCATTACCCTTCCCAGTAAAACAGAGACGTTACTGCGGTGTCACTGTGACGTCAGAGCGACGTCACAGGTGCTGTCACAGTGATGTCACGTTTAAAAATTCTGAAAACAAATGAAAGGATCCAAAATTATGATTTACATGCATTTGTCGTAACAATTTTCCGAACTTAGATTCTTAAACTATCCCGATGTGACGTCACTTTGAAAGAATTCATGAATCCAAGCTAGAAAAATTATTATGATAAATGCATTCAGGCCATAGATTGAAATTCTTCAATTGACTGTAGAATTTTTTGCACGCGACGTCTCTGTGACGTCACAGTGATGTCACTAGTTGACTGGGTTTATATTTCTTTTCTTGCAATTTCTCATCATTCTTTTATGTCATGTTTACCTCTTCTATTATTCTGTATCACTTTTTTCGTTTTTCATCCTTAGTTTCTCATTATTATTATTTTTTTCCTTCCCACCTTAAAAAAACTCTGAGATAAGTGTGGGTGATGCCGCCATGGTGGGGATTATCGGTCATCAGACGCTGGTAATTATCCGGCCAGTCTATTTATTTGAATGTTTTCGATCGAAATTTAACAGGATATTTATGAAAAATTAATTTTATTGTCAATTTTGATGTTTCTGCAGTCTAAATCCGAAAGTAGTTTTCAATTCCACGATGCTAACAATCGTTATTAATCGAATTTGTTCGAACTTGATCGATTTCGTAGACGTAAATATTTTGACAATCAGCTGTTCTTAACCTAGAAGGTGAGAAATCGTGTTATCTTTTACATCGGCATAAACAACTTCGTCTCGTAATTTTGGCGATCGTTTCGTGCAATATCAAGGCAGAAAATATCGAACTGCAAGTACTTTTCATTGAATTTTGCAAATATATGCATTTAACGGCTGAATTCAAGGATTTTAGTTACGGTTGTCACTCATCCTATCCCTGCTTATTGTATCCGCCAAGTGGAATCTTTGATTTTTCACGTTGCTACTCGCATTATTTTATTTGAAAAATTAATAAAATAGTTTCAACTAGTACAAAATTTACGATTCTTAAATATTTCCAACAAAAATTATAAAACAACGATTGCGGCCAAAAATCTGTCATTTTTAATTTATGATTTTGCGTTTATTATTACCTTACGGAAAAAACTCTCAATTTTCGAGTGTTTACACTCCATTTCCAGTGTTTATGCTCAATGTTAACTGTTTAGTCTCAACTTTATGTCTTGAGACTTAATTTCGAGTGTAAACACTTGACTATTCAGTGTAAATTCTTAGACCTTTAGTGTTAACTCTCAAGTTTGGGCATCGACACTAAACTGTTGAGTATAAACATTCAACGTTAGGAGTATACACTCAACGTTGACTGTGAACACTTACCTGTTCAGTAGAAACACTCAACGTTGAATGTAAGCACTTAACTTTGGGCGTTAACACTAAATAATTAGTTGAGTGTTGAAACTTAACATTAGGAGTATACACTTGACTATTCAGTATAAACCCTAAACATTAGGAATAAACACTCAACACTCAGACGTTTTTGAAGTTTTATGTCAAGTGTTTTTCCATGACTGATCAGTGATGAGCACTTAATGCACTTGACTTTGTTCAGAGTACACTAATACAGCTACATGTGCTGTTGACGTTATTTCTATGCTCTTCACTGGATAATGTAATTTTGAGGTCATTTTTCAGTGTGCCTATTACCGCTTTTGCATATTGTTTCGTTATTATATTATCGTAAAAAAGTATAAAAGTCTTCTGAAATTTTCGCACCCGCCATTATATCCTAGGCAAGTTCGTAAAACACTTCATTATTCAATCATTCATCGTGATTTCACCATTCTTTATGTTGGAGTACAGTAATTTGTGCCTAGCAACCAAACAGATGATTAGCTGATATGATAAAACATGTGCTTCGTAATCCCAAACTTGTGAGTCCAAATCATGCATGAGACAATTTTTTTTTTCGAATCAAATTTTAATATTGAAAACAATTTTTTATTGTTCAAAGTTTTCTATTACCGCTAATAATTAACATTTTACTGAAAATAATTGTTATTTGTTAAAGATTAGCGAACGAACATTTACAAGTGTAGAGTACTCTCAAGTTTAGTGTAATCTTAAGTTAAGGGTCCGAAACTACACGGAAATTCAAGTGTTTTATTGAGGATTTTTTCGGTGTTTTCACTCAAAATTTCAGTGTTTTTTCCGTAAGGAGGTTTGAGTACAAGTTGTCATAATTCTCTTTTTCGGTAACACTTCAGTAAATTAATGAATCAATAAATCAAAAGTAAATCAACGTTACAGAAATTTAAGAATAAATCAATCATATTTCATATACATTTGAATGGCAACTATGTACTGAAAACCTCGGGTTAAAATTAATTGACAGATTCATTTGATTATAAATAAATTGATATCAAATTTAAATATCTTTCACAATTATTTATACGTTGCGAAACTAACATTTTTATTATAATTCATTATTAAACAACGACTGAACTGTTGTTAATTCTTCATAATACTTACTATATAATTAATCATAATTTTCATCATTTATCATAATCAAAGTCTGAGAATAATTGCATAATTCGAGATATAATTAATGAAATATGGTATAATTATATGGCTTATTACAAAAATGAGTTATCTCTTCCATGTTATTATATATTTGTTACCATAGTAATAACAATAATTATAATTATTCTGCCAGTAGTTGCCAAATATAATAGAAAAACACTGACTGGTCGGATATTACCCACTAATGGTGGTCGGTATTACGAGCAGGTGGGCGGCGTTCCACGCATCAGAGCATCTGTCGCTTTATTGTGAATTAAAAAAAAAAGTTCATGAATACTTGTTGAGTTCAAAGGCGATTTGATAACTTTGAAGTACAATTATTGCTGTTCTCATATTTTTGTTGTTCAAAATATCATTTTTCGATACGAAAAAGACAATTGAACCCTGAAAAACCCTTAAATGGTCGGTATTTGCCACACTTATCTTATGTCTTTTCTCCAACCAATTTCGTAGTGGCAACTTTCCGCGTATTAAAAACCGCGAATTATAGTTCCGCGCAAGTCGGCCAGGATCTTCAAAATCCAACGAGTTTCAATTCGAACTTGGGTTTACTCATGCATCAGATGAAAGTGCATTCTCGAGAAATAGGAGACCACGCAAATCAAAGCGAGGATCTCAAGAGGAGTTTTCCATTCCAGCCAACCCCGAGCGGTAATTTGAAAATCATTCCGAATCAGGTTCGTAGGAAAACTCTTCGGAAAAATTCTTCCAAGAAGAATCTGAGTGTTGTGGTGTATCCGTACAGGTCGTTTATGAATCAAAAAAAGTCAGCGTTCTAGTGGCGGATCCGAAGCACACGAAAGTCAACGTGAAGACAGATTTGAGCCAGCAAGATGTGAACGTCGATCCTCTGGAACTGGCAGGCCACGCGAAACAAGGTCATGTTGATCTACCCCAGAGCGTAACGCAATTCGCGATGAACCAGCTGAAGGTGGGATTTGCTTTAATTTCCATGAAAATCTCGTTCCCGAATGAGGACAGTTTTTCGGACATACGTTGCTCAATATCACGGCTAAAAGAGCTTTTCTCTGTTAAACGCGTTCCATTTTTCAAGGCTCAACAGAGGTCGCCTTTCATCGAAGGTGGGTACGTACCGAGAACTCGGCCTTACAAATTGGACAATTCTGGAGGAGATGTAGGGGGACATTCTATTTGCCAGACGTTGGAGGAAGTGCCGTTGTCTTCGTAAGTGAAAATTTGGACAGGTTTCGTGGGTTAGGTTTGATTTACGTCTTAGAGGGTGAAATGGGGGCAGAGGTTACAAAATTTGCGAGCAGAAAATACGAATCAGAGTGGAACATGATACATATTTATGGAGACAGTCATGAAAACACGTATGAAAGCATACATATACTTATTTAGCATAGTGAAAAGCTCTAATACTAATGAAAATACCGTCTCTATCGATGCAATAGTTCGGTTTGTGTACCGAAGGCACAAATATCAGCATTTTTGGCCCGTGTTAGACACGTAATTTTGTGCCCTTGATGTATCGGAAATTTGGATTTCGAGGGCTTGCGATGTTGAAATTAGGACAAAATTCATTCTGTAAAGAAGATAATGTTCATGAAAAAATACTGCTTCGAGTTTTCTGAGATTTAAATTTACTTCCTGAACTTTAAGTTTGGAATTAAGTTACGGAACTTCAAGTTTCACAATAAATTCTGAAGTCTACGGTTGTAAATTTCATTGTGGAACTTCAAGTTTGGAGTTCAATTTTAAAGTTAAAAGTTGAAAGTTTATTGTCAAACTCTAAGTTTGAAGTTCGATTCAAAGTTTCCAAACTTATGTTTTTGATAATAAACTCCCAACTTGAAGTTTTGATCTTAAACTCTTCACTTGAAGTTTCCGAATCGAAGTTCGAACTCAAAGTTTTGAATATAAACTTCAGACTCAAATTTTCTGATGTTATTATCCAATTTTGAGTTGCGGAATCGAACTCTGAACTCAAATTTTCCGAATTGAAGTTTGAACTTGAACTTTCCGAATTGAAGTTCAACCTTGAAATTGACGTCATACGATCTTAGAGTATCGGAATTGAACTTTCTGATCCAAACTGGTAAACTGAAGTTAAAACTTGGAGTTTTCGAATTGAAGTTCGAATCTGAAGTTTTCGATTCGAACTTCAACCTTGAAGTTCCGGAAGTTGATTTCTTGCCTGCATTTTCGGAATTAAACTTCGATTTTCAAGTTTCCGGATTAGAGTTCGGACATAAAGTTTCCGAACTGAAGTTTAAACTTTATGTTTTCGATATAAACTTTAAATTTCAAGTTCCGGAAGCTAATTTCTGGCTTAAACTTGCTGAACTGAACTCCAAAATTAGAATCTTAGAATTGAAATTCAAACTTGGAGTTCCCGAGTTGGGATTCAAACCTAAATTTTCCGAATTGACGTTCAAATTTGAAGTTTTTGAAATGAATTCGAAACTTGGCATTTCGAAAGGTAATTTCCAGCTTGAAGTTGCGGAATTTAACTTCAAACTTGAAATTTCTGAATTGAAGTTTGAACTGGAAGATTTCGAAATGAATTCCAACCTTGGAGTTTCGAAAGTCAATTTCTAGTTCCTAGATTGAAATTGCAAAATTTAACTAATAATTCGAAATTCACAAAGTTGAGTTCGAACTTGAAATTTCTGGATTGAAATTTAAACTTGAAATGTTTAAATTTGGGTTACAATTTGTAATTTTTAATATGAACCCAAACCGTAAATTTTCAGAAGTTAATTTTGGCTTGGAATTGTGGTAGAAAACTTCATTCTTGAAGTTTTCGAATTCAAGTTCAAACATGGAGTTTCTGAAGTTGATCTTTTGCATGAAGTTGCGACATTGAACTTCAAATTTTAAGTTTTCGAACTGAAACTCAGGCTTGGTTTTTAATGTAAACTTTGAACTCAACATTTCAGAATTTGATTTCTTGCATGAAGTTACAAAGCTAAACTTTAATCTCGAAGTTACAACAATAAAGTTTAGACTTGAAATTTTCAATGTAAACTTTAACCGTGAAATTTCAGAAATTTGCATCAACTGAATTAAATCAATATCACACAATCCATCATTTTCCGCCTTAGAGCTTCTTTGAAATTTTTCACCCTAGAACTTTTCCGAATTTTCGACTCAAGGTCACAAACGGCGATTTTCTTCTCACCTCACAAACACAAAAAGTCCTAATGTCTGATACGGTCGGGCACAAAAACTAATAAAATTAGTTTCCACACTCGTTAAACACTCCATCGAGTTAAAAAACCATTCAAACATCACTCCAACAGATCAGGAGTAGAAAGTTTCCACACGATTCACGAACATCCGATGTATTTTCAGACTGGGTTTTAGTGGAGACCAGGGCATCGATTGGGAAGGCGTGATACTCCCGGAAAAAACAGACTTGTATCAAGAGCTCTCCAGGCGCATAACGAATTACATGTAAGCAACCTTTTCCCCTGGAAAAACTGCATTTTCATCCCGACTGAGTGCATTTTCCGTTTCAAGGAACGCCGATTGCATCATCAAAATAGGTTACGACGAGTTCCACTGTCACCTGCTCGTGCTCCAGAGCTACAGCGCTTTCTTCGATGAAAAAAACGTGAAAGAGATCGATCTCACTGAGGTACAAATGAGAATATTTCCACTTACACATTCAATCAATTTCAACACCTAAAACCCCGAGGAAAAGTCCCGATGCCCAAAAAAGTCCCTAGTCCATCGGCAAACTCTCATTGTCTAGACCCAATGACGCGTGAACGTACCGTTCCAAATGAGTATCGTAGAGTCAACCTTGTTCTCATCTCACTTAACAAGGGAAACGAAAATTGCGGAAAAATACCTTGCTTTTTGCTGAAGTAAATTTCCTCTGGGAGACGTAATTTTTTTCACGTCTGGATCTTTTTCATCTGGAGAAACGTTTTTAACGAATGCGTCGGGATTGCAATTTAGAGCGACGTCACGTCGAAGGCTTTCTCCATCATTTACGATTGGATGATACACTCGAGGAGCGAGAGCTGCCAACTTTTGAGGAGGGACAATATTCTCGAAATTTTCGTCGGGGCTCAGTATCTAGGGATAAAAGGTCAGTGCTATCAGCAATGGGACACAGCAATGGAAAAGTATCCGTCGAATGAAGTTAATGATGACCATTTATGCCGGTAGAACTGGAAGAACAATGTTGGGCTTTCATCGACAACGACGAGCTTTTTTCCGAAGACACAGCTTTCTTGTTGTACATAGAAGCACGGAAAATGGGCAACACCGCGATCATGGAACTCATGGTACCGCGGATCATGCAGTTCTTTTTGCTGCTGGTTGGAACCAAGGACTTCTTGGAGCTGTCGGTTGATGAGCTCTGCAGGTTGCTGCGGTCGAATTATATTTGTGTCAACAGGTAACTTACGCTCTTAAGAGTTCGAAGATTTAAATTTGGCTCAACTTACAGTTTGTCACCGTCCGCTGGGGCGAAAACCATTAGATAGCGCGTGTCACATGAAGATTTCAAAACTTTCTTTCTCAATGCCTCCAAACGAAATTTTGCGTAAACAACGTACATTGTAAATTCACAGTGAAATGGAAGTTTTAATGTCGTCCGTGCGGTGGCTCATGCACGATTGGGACGAGAGGAAACAGCATTTGCTGGAAGTCCTGGAATGCGTCAGGTTTGGCCTGATCGCACCCTGGCAACTTGTAGACGTCAAGAGGAACCCGGAAAACCCGGAGTTCATGGAACTCATGTCTTATCCGGAAGTGCAGAAAATGGTCGACGACGGTCTGGCGTGAGTTTACTTGGAAGTTTAAACTTCGGGGACCTTTGTTCTGAGAGGTTTGGGATTTGTAGGTACGTTGTCATCGAATATTGGTATGGGAAACAGACGGCGGATTATCAGCACTGGATCGAGTTGCTGGGGCTTGCGGAGCCGACCAACAGGAATTGGGCGGGCGAAGATAAGGTATGACCATAACAGGCGCATGAAGTAGAAGTTAGGTATTTATATGAGAGCGTTTCTGCGAAAACGCGGACACGGGGAGTAAAATTTCGAATCGTGGATGATGTTATATGTTGTTTATAATAGCATTTCGGTAGGTTGAAATGTGATGTTACGAGATAATATGTCAATAGCAGACTGAGGATTCGTGAATGAACAGCTTGTTGACATGAGAGACACGTTCAGCTGTTATTAAGGATATAATCTATATTGAGTTTTTGAGTGACAGAAATCTCTAAGCCGAAACAGATAGCTCCTATTTCATATCACAATGCCTAAGGGTGTCGATGAGTGTATTTCAACGCTGAGAAATTTTTTTTTATTAGGAAATTCGATAAATGAGAGGCACTTTAAACATTTTGAATTTTTTGTGTCCGTACGTCACGACGAAACATATAGATGAGTCCGTCTACTGTAAAGTATTGTAAAATCATTGAATACGCTTTCATTCTCATATTCAAAGTCAATATCATCACGTTCAAACGTAGATTTTTTTTATATTTTTTAAATCAGTGCAAGTCAATTTTTTCTTGCGTGACGTACGAACTATCGTATATAACCGAGGTCTACGAATGACGTTTTTCGAACTGTAACGAGGTGATTTATGGATTGAACATGCTATATTCATTGATGATTTAGACGATGGACAGAATAATAGAATACATGATGCAAATAACTCGAATTGTTGATAACAATTATGAACAATTTTGATACAAAAAATCTTGATTTCACGCTACGAAAAAAATGATTGAATTTCGATTTTTCCGAAATTTCGAAAAACTTTCTCAGATTCTCTAAAGTTCACAGAGTGAAAATTATCGAAAAAATTCGTTAGAATTTATTTTCGGGCAATACAGGCAGACAATAAATTCAACGCTTTTCTTTTCCCGAAAGATTACGCACGCATAGGTAAAAGCAAGTAAATGTGTGCGTGTATCCAATG
>JAPYZK010003908.1:0-13508 GCA_030522785.1 Platygaster equestris
ATAGACTGCAGGGATTCTGACTCCCCCCACTCCTCCTCACAATATGTGACCAAAAGTGGGGGTAGGTGGTAAATTCTAGAAATTTCAGAAAACTCTGTAAAATTATTAAAAATTTGACCGAATTCAGGTAAATGAACGATACGAAAATATGCTGAAATTGAAAACAACATCTGAAATTCTAAAAAAAGGCGAAAATGTCTGAAAATATGTACATCGTACATCTATGAAATTTTAATAATTTTAGTGAATCCTAAAAGATTTCTGATCATTTTTGACATTTTCTCAAATTCTTTAAATTTTTTTCTCGATTTCGTAAACTTCGAAAATTTTCCAAATTTCCGGAGAAAATCCTGGAAAAATTATTCAAAATTTATATTCCATAACAAATTCCAAAAAAAAAAAAACTCTCAAAAAAGAAGCCTCATGTGGGTTCTAGTATATATACAAAAATTTCAAAAATCTCCGAAATTCTACAAAATTCGAATTATGAACTATTAACACTAATAAATACTAGAAATATGCAAAATTTGCCCCAACATCTCTCCTCTTTCGAACTTCTGTCCCTACACTTGAAGGAGAGAAAATATTGAAGCTCAAACTTTTAACGAGCATCGTAATTACCGCTAACGAAGCCCTATAAGAATTGTAAGGGAACCCCGCGCATGAATTCTCGCAAACGTTCGTACATTAATTTTATTGTGCACGAACATTTGCATTTCTTTAATTTGTGAAATAAGCCGGAGCACGGTGAAAAAATCGACGCGGCCTTATTTTCTTTTCGTTCGCGTTGATAGATTATGCTAAATGGGCGGTATCTCGCAGTGGCATCCATATTAATTATGCATTCAGTAGAATAAAGTGCCTGCATGATTGATATCTCGTTTTCCAGATAACCAAATTGAAGATCGACAGCAATCCATTTGCCAAGGGATTTAGGGACTCTTCCAGACTGACGGACTTTGATAGGTATGTTCTTTATGGATTTTATTTTGGGAGGGATGTTTATGAACAATTTTTCCACGGATGCATGAAAGGATATTTTGTCAAGTTTTTATAGAAATTGGGAATGGGTGCATTTGATTTGTAGAAAAGGTATAACTTACAGGTTTTCAGTGTTTATGGGTTGTCAATGGCCGCACCAGGGAATTTTCTCTTACCTGAAACAGACAAAAAAGTATATTATTAATTACTTTGCTGTCATAAAATTAAGTTGTGACATGACCTTTTTTTGTGAGTAATTATTCAATTCATTTTGAAAAATTGGCACTGAATCCCTGAAAAATATAAAAAGCTCGAGTTCGTACAAAATGAGATTTTTCTAAAAAATGCTAGAAATTCATAATAATATTTTTAGGTATTATTGAGAATTTAGAAAATTTATGTAAAATATTGGGAAAACATGATTTTTATTTTTTTAGGGAATTTGAATAATTTTTCGAATTTTTCGAGAACTTTATTTCAATTTCAATTTTCAAGGGTTTCTGAGAGTTTATGAGGAATCTATAGATATAGCTGATTTTTTTTTTAGATTTTATGACAGTTTTTGGAGTTTTTTCAAGAATTTTCAAAAATATTGAAAAAAATATTTTATAGAAAAAAATTGAATTCGAGAAAAATCAATTTTCAGAAATGAAAATTCGCATTTTTCTGTATGGTTTTCAGGTGTTTTTTTGACAATTTTAGAGTCTAGAAAATAAGTACTGATTTTAGAATATTTTTCAGAATTTTTCAGGGTGACTCAAAAATTTCGGTAACTGCAGCATGTCACAAATTTCAGGAAATGTTCCGACGAGTTCATCCACATCACAAAAAATACTTGAAAAAATTCAAAAATTGTCTGAATTTATAAATTTTCGGAGTTCGTTCATAATATCTGATATTTTTGCGAAATCTATTTAACCTTACAAAAATTTCGAAATTTTACGAAATTTTGAAACAATCGCCACGAATTTCTCACAATTTACATTATTCCAGAATTTTCCCAAATTTCGAAAATTTTCACATAATTTCTTACTTATCAAAAAAAATTTTTTCGACGAGTTCATTCATATCACAAAAAATACATGAAAAAATTCAAAAATTGTCTGAATTTACAATTTTCTGAGTTGAGTCAAAATATCTGATATTTTTGCGAAATCTATTTAACCTTACAAAAATTTCAAAAATTTACGAAAATTTTAAACAATCGCCACGAATTTCTCACAATTCACATTATTCCAGAATTCCCCCAAATTTCGAAAATTTTTAAATAATTTCTTACTTACCAAAAAATGAAGGGAAATAAAAAATTAAAAAAAAAAAATAAATCCATCAGCTCAACCCAATTAAGGTTACTCCTCAAAATCAAAACCATTCTCAAAATTAAAGGGATATAAAATCAAAGGGCTCAAAGAAGTGCACTCTTCACATCACACACGATCAGAAAATCCCCCCCCCCCCCCCCCCCCCCCCCCCCCCCCCCCCCCCCCCCCCCCCCCCCCCCCCCCCCCCACCACCAACCATCATCAAAAAAGCGACACCTGTCATCTTCTCCAACCCGTCTCCCCCGTTAATTGAACACGGTCTCGAGACGAGCCGACTTAATTAGCTTACAAAAGACCGAATTGGAAATGAAAAGTCGCCCCGAGCCGAAAATTAGTAATGAGCGTTTATCCAAAATCGATCGGGCTCGTCTGCGACATTCGTAAGGACGCGCTGAATAATGCGATAATGAAATATCGGCCTCTTAATCGCCTCTTCCACAAAATCACGTTTCCTCGAAGAACCGAAAAGGAAAATGCCTTTATCCGAAAAAACTGATCGAAATCTTGTCGATACCAATTTTTTCTCCGAGTACGATCCACCCCAAATCGACACCTGCCCAGTAACATCTTCGGACTAATTTCGTGCAGAGTCACGCCGATAATCCCATGGTTAACGAACCTGTCACTTTGTCAGACTTTCTGACGTCCCTTCAAATCCCGCAGGAACCGCATCGATGGGATTCGTATTGTAAAATGGGACTAAAACGCGATCCTATCAGGGGTTTCAGGGGGACGCAATTTCAAAGGGGTTTTTGGAGAACGAGAAATTTTTAAGTATCTCCGGAATCGTCGAGTATGGGCATTCTTCCCACACTATAAAATATTTGTTAAAAAATTAATAACATAAAATCCCGTGAAACAAATACCCAAAAAATACTGTCAAATGCGAAGAATTGTGAACCTGAAAGAGTTCCAGAATTTCCAACCCTGAATGAAGGAAATTCGGAATCTGACAAGAATTCTCTCGATTCTTGCGAGGGCAAAAGTTCAAGAACGGGTGTGTGCCGGGGAAAAAGAGAGTGAAAAAAAAGAAGTTTTTTTTAATTATTCCCGGTTGAACAGGCGTTTTCGCAAGGCGTTACAGTTTTCAGAGGCTATACGTTATTTGAAGCAAGAAAGATGATGGCGTGGCCGAGCTAATGCTCTTTCATTCGTTGTCAGTTCCCACGGATAACGCAGGGTAATTAGAGGCCGAACGTGCCAAGGTTGTCGGCGAGATGTTGTTGACGTGAAAAAAATGGTAAACTACGCTGCGAAATTTACGGGTGCCGGGTTTCGCGAGGATGGCGATAATGACTCGAGAGATTTGGGACGTACAAGAAATTTTAATTCGGATTATGGGAGAGGTATATTATTATATTGTAGTACACTTGGAAAATTATATTTTGAAAGAAAAATCCATATTTTTCTTTGAATCAACAAACCAGTGATAAGGAAATGTTTTCAATTATTTTTTGGAAATTAGCAGTTACTTTTGATACAGGACTGTCAGATTTTCGATTGATTTTTTAGTATTGATGTTGATTTTATTTGGAATCTAGGTACTTATTGGGTGACTGAATTATCTAACATATTACTGAATTTTTAGATCTTTGGTTTATTTTTATTTTTATTTTTTATTTTTACTGTGTCCAGACTTTTCTAATCTTTGGAATTTTACAATAAATGTTTATTTGATTCAGAAATGCAGTCAGTTTCAAAAAACTTTCGTTACTGAATTTTTAAAAAGGTTGATAATTCTTGGATTATTTACTAAATTTTCACACTTGTTACTTCATTTTTATACTTTTTGCTTAACTTGAAGATTTCTGACTCATTTTTCATACTTCTTATTAAAATTTTTTACGTAGTACTAAATTTGCAGTATCAATACTGACTTTCTGCGTAAATTTAGTCACTTTTTAGTAACTTTTGTTACACTCTAAATTTTTCGAGTGAAGATTCACTGAATTTGAGGGAAAATTCTGAAAAAAAATGGAGTGAAAATCCACTGAAAATGAGTAAAATTCCACTCTTTTTACAATCATATTTCACTAAAAAAATCATTTGAATTCCACTGTTTTATAGAGTGAAATATCACTCCAAAATGAGTGCAATTTCACTCATTTAGAGTCAAATTCTCACTTAAGTTCGATTTACAGGATTTTAACTCAAACTAAGAGGATTTTTACTTGAAGGAATTTATATCAATACTAAGTTCTCAAACTCGTCATCGAATTTTCATAAGTCCTTCTGAATTTTCAAATTTTTGACTGTTTCTTAAATACTTTTTCCTGATTTCTTAGTACTTTTGCTCAAATCAGGAAAGGTCGGGTCAAAAATGCATAATTATACGAGAGCATCGTTTAATTCACAAATTTCGTTGAGTGGAGATTCACTCAATTTGAGTGAATATTCTGCGATTCAAGGTTTATTAGAAATTTCACTCCAAATGAGCGAAATCCCACTCGTTTTAGAGCCATATTTCACTCAGAAAAATCACTGAGATTCCAGTATGTTTTTTCAAAGTAAAATGTCATTCTAAAACGAAATTTTATTCATCTCGAGTAGAATTTCAACTCAAGCTCCACTTTCGGAATTTCTACTCAAATCGAGGGAATTTTTACTCAAATTTATGGAATAAATTTGTTCGAATTTTCGAGTTCATCAATTCTGAAATCTCAGTTTTCGATCAGTTCAAATAAAAATTACTTAGATTCCTTGCAATGATATTTTAACATGGTGAAATTCGTAAATCTGAATTGTACGTCCTTTCGAACTCGATTTTCAAAATCAAAAACTTTGAAATAATTCAAAATTACGCAAAATAATAATAAAAAACCAAAATAATAAAAATAAATAAACAGATGAATAATTAAAAAAATCAATGTATTTAAAATGTATAATAATATAATAAACATGAAAAATGCTCAAAATTCATAAAAAAGTAATATCCAATCAACCCTTCAAAAGTGACATTCTCAAGTAACCATATTTACTATTTCACGTGAAATGATTCATAAACATATATATATATATATATATGTCACAAAAAATTACTGATTTTCACGGAAATTGTGTAACTTTTCAAATTGTCCAAAATTTCAAAACTAGGTGAACATTTTTTAAATTTTCATAATTTCTCAAAGTTCAAGATTCTGTATAGTATAAAATATTTTCATCTCTTAATTCTTTTCAAAATTCAACAATTCAGCATTTTTTCCATTTCGAGGATTTTCTAAATCCAAAAATTCCGAGAAATTTTCGAACATCAAAAGTTTTTGGACTTTCTGAAATTCTAGAACTGAAAATTTCCGAAATTTTTTAAATGTTTAAACTTATCGAAAATTCCCAATACTTTAGTTTTTAAATTTGAAATTTCCTAAAAATATAAACATTTTTTATGTTTTTGGATTTTTCAAAATTTCCAACATCCTACAACTAAAAATTTTAGAATATTCTATGATTTTAGAAATATTTTCAAATTTCAAAGTAGTGAAAGATTTCTAATATGTTTGATGTTGTCAAAATTCTAAAATTTTAAGCAATTTCAAAATTGTACAGTTTTTTTGATTTTACAAAATTTTAGAACTAGGTGACAATTTTTGAAAGTTTCATAATTTCCAACATTTTTGAAATTTTCAAAGTTGTTGAAAATTTCTAACATAGGGGTAGTAGGTTAAAAATTCAAAAATTCAGAATTTTTTTTCCATTTCGAGGATTTTCTAAATCCAAAAATTCCGAGAAATTTTCGAATATTAAAAGTTTTTGCATTTTTCGAAATTCTAAAACTGAAAATTTCAAAAATTTTGTGAATGTTCAAACTTATCTTAAATTCCCAATATCTCAGTTTTGAAATTTGAAATTCCCTAAAAATATAAACATTTTTGACGTTTTCAGTTTTTTCAAAATTCCCAACATCCCAAAACTAAAAATTTTAACATATTTTTTAGAAATATTTCCAAATGTCAAAGTAGTCAAAAATTTCTAATATTTTTGATCTTCTCAAAATTCTAAAATTTTAAGCACTCCCAAATTGTAGTTTTTCGGATTTTCCAAAATTTTAAAACTAGGTAATAATTTCTGGGAGTTTTATAATTACCAAAATTTTTGAAATTTCCAAAGTTTTCGAAAGTTTGTAACATAGGGGTAGTAGGTTACGAAATTCCCCCCAAAAAATTCCGAAGTTTCCCGACTTCCTTCATTGGTCCTCCGCTCGGCACCATTGCTGACTCCGCGCAGCCCCGGCGTGCAAAGTCCAATATTACCGTACTGATAACAACAACTCGACGGTAGAGCATGCGCCGGTCGCGGCCACGGCGGCGGCGGCGACCGAGATAATGAGAGAGCGGCTTTTACCGGGGCAATACGGCTCATGCGCAACGCCCACTTCACGCCGGCGCTGATAGATAGATGCCCCTCAGGCCTTCTTTCACCCTCTTGCACTCGCGAGAACGGGAACAAAAAAAGGGCCACTTTCCCTTGCTTCCCTTCACCTTCATCATCAATCTCCTCCCTCGTCCAGTGGCGTAGTCAGAACAATCGGGAGGTCCAGGGATAAGGGATGAAGACAAATTTTATCGATTAGAATCATTTCTGAGAGAAAATTTCGTCCTTCGAGGAAAAGGGATGAAGACTGAAGTGGACCACCCGTACCGGGAACACCCTTGAATTTTAATGACTTACCTCGAATTTTAGATTTTTTTTCCTTCAATTTTATCGTCCTACTGAGGACTGGAATTGTATTCTAAATTTTTTTCCTCAATCTACAAATTTTTTTCATCCCAAATTTGGGATACATTGCGGAATTTTTGAAAATTTTATCAGTTCAGTGAAATACTTCAAGGGTGGTTTCATCCCCAAAACTACCCCCATGACCACGCCTCTGCCTTACCGTTCCCTCTCCCCCTTTTTTCATTCCTTTCCTCTCCCTCTTTCGCTCTCCTTTTTTTTTGCACGTCCTTCCCATCCTCGAAGGGCTTCGATATATATATACACCTTCCGCAGGGCAAGGAGGGCAGAGCATTCATCTATATTAGCTTCGAGAGCGGGCGGCCTGTCATTACCGCTGCCGCTCTCGAGTCCCCCCCTTTTTTTCGCGCTTCTTTTTTTTTCTCTTTTGTGCTCTTGGCTGGAAAAAAAGGAACCCTTTCCTTTCCTTGCGCATCCCTCAGGAAGCTCCTGTTCCGGATCGTTCCGGAACGGCGGGCGTCTTTTCCTGGGACATTTATTTTCATCGTGGTGGAAATTAATCCTTTTTCGGTAGGCCGTGGAAGATTTATGGGGGTTTGATGGATTTTGGGGGTGGAGGGAGAATTGAAAATGAAACATTCGTGTTATGTACGCAAATTTGGAGTGTGAGTGATAATATTTTTTGGAAGAAACTGTTGATGGTGGTTTTTTCCATGAGTTCCAGTTTCTAACAATTCTCCAAATTGAGTGATTGGAATTTTAGAATTTCAATTCCTACGGCAAAGTAAAGTTCAAATTTTTGAATTAAAAATTCCAGAATTATGATTTTTTTTGCAATGTTCAGATCACTCAATTGTTTCATTTTTCAGTTTCACAAACCTGGAATTTTTGAGGTTCAATTCGTGCATTAAAAAATTCTTGAGTGTCAAATTTTAGGTACTGAAAATTTTTCGTTCGTTAGATATCATCTTCTTTTGAATTTTGATTTCTATAAGTTTTGTGGGTTGAAAACTTTTAATTCCCAAGAATTTTTATTTTCACTTTTCTAAATTCAGAATTTTTTAATTGTTATCTTTTTGGAATTTCAATTCACACTCGAAAATTCAAATTTCCGAATTTCAAAATCACTAAACCTTTAATTCGTTCAGTTTTATTATTTGAGAATTCAAATTCTAAAATCCGAAACTGCAGAAATTCTGAAGTGTCGAATTTTGAGTACTGAAAATTCTTCGTTGAATCGTTATCTTTTTTGAATGTCAACTTCCTCACAAAAATAACAATTTTCGAATCGATTTAAGAATTCTCAAGCCTAAAATTTTTCAATTCAATAATCCAAATTCTGAAATCCGTGAATACAAAAATTCTTAACTGTAAAATTTTGAGTACTGAAAATTTTCCGTTCGTTAAATATAAATTCATGTTAAAATGTCGGCTCCTAAAACTTTTATGGATTGAAAACTTTCAACTTACCAAAATTAAAATTCCCATTTTCTAAAATTAAGCAAATTCCAATCGTTATTTTTTTCTTGAATTTCAATTCCTAAACCAAAATTTTAATTTCAGAATATAATAATTATCAAATCATGAATATTTTCATTTTATGTTCAATTCGATAATTAAAATTCTGAAATCCGCAGAAACGAAAATTCTGAAGTGTCAAATTCTAAGTACCCACTGAAAATCCTCAGTCCGCTACAATTTTCGGTTCTAAAATTCCAACCTCTATTTTCTCAAACTAAGAAAATCAAAATCGTAATCTCATCAAAATTTCAATTCCCTCTCAAAAATCCCAATTTCCTTCTTCGAAATTCCCCAAACCCCGAATTTCTCCATTTTTCAATTCAACAATCCAAATTCCAAAATCCGTGAATAAAAAAATCCCGACCATCAAATTTTCAGTACCTAAAAATTTTTCGCCAGTAGAAAATCACCCATCAAATTTCAATTCCCAAGATCCCATTCAACCTCAACCTCCAACGAAATC
The DNA here is from genome assembly GCA_030522785.1 of Platygaster equestris. Taxonomy (NCBI): domain Eukaryota; kingdom Metazoa; phylum Arthropoda; class Insecta; order Hymenoptera; family Platygastridae; genus Platygaster; species Platygaster equestris. Next base: position 8,959 of record JAPYZK010003908.1, read on the forward strand.
CAAAAACCGCTTTTTTCCCACCCCACCCTTCATTGTAAAACCTCAGTACATAAAATATGGAAAAATCCATGACTGTCAATTCAAAGTTATTCCCCCGGGACGATGATCAATTTTCCCGAGCTCTAATAACCGGCGTTTAAGGTCCGAAAAACAAAAGAAGAGCGCGAGAAGAGAAGCCGCGAAGAGAAGCCCAAGGCAAGGGGGTACCTATACGTATATCCAAGCCATCGGCTCTCGAAGGCGTCAGGGTCATTACCGGATCATTACCTACCATACCTACCGTGCGACGGCGATGATGATGCCTCGGTCCCGAGCAACGCGGGGCCCGAACACAGAGAAATGCCGGGACCGATGCACACCGTGTGCGCGCACACATTTTCGCGCCCCGGTAATTTGCGCATACGTGCACGCGTCCCACACGTTTTTCCCCGCGCCGCAGTGCGTGTGCGATAAACGCGTTGTATGCGCGCTCGGCGGCAACCCGAGTAAATTACAGGCTCGGGACGTATTTTGTTGTTTTGTTGTTTTTCAACGCGCCGAAAGGAAATGAGCGAGCAAACGCGTCACGCCACCCCAAACCCGCTAATTTCTATTCATATTTTATGGCTATTAATTTCGCCGCTGTTACACTCCGGCTTTTTTCACCAGTCTCTCTAGCTTTTTTCGTTCTTTTCGTTTTCAGGGCTTGACTTTTTTTGGATACACTCCCACTCTTGGGGCTTTTTTGGGGATTTGTGGGGTAGGAATGGGAGGGAAGGGGTTGGGAATTGTTTGTGACGTGACGTGATTGTTTTTGGGGGGGTGGTAGTGGGGATATTTCGAATTGAAATCTGGATTTTGAGTTGGGATATGTTTTGGGTTTTTTTGGGGATTTGTTGATGTTATTGAATTTTTGGTTAGTTTTGTATGGGTATCGAGAGAAATTTAGCGATTTTTTATGAAACATAATTTTATAAAAAAATTTAAGTGAAATAAAAATATATATTAATGTAGATATTATTATATTGATATGATATATACTATATTAATAATAATATACACTATATTAATATGAATATATAAGTATAGAATATGAATATTAATATATAATAATATATAGGTATAATATATAACATTAAAATATACAGTTCATTTTATTAGAATTTTTTTTAATTTTATTGTAATCTCTCATTTTGAATTAGTTGAATTAATTTGACTACCTAAAATAGTTACAATTAACGAAAGAATAAGTAGTTCACTAAAATAAAAATTTGAATAATCAAAAAATTTTTGATGAAAAAACATTAAACAGAAAAAAACAAAAACTACAAATTTATCATGAAAAAATGTTTGAAAATTTGTTCATGAATTTATTCGTAAATTTATTCTGTATTAAAAAAATATATACATAGTGAAATTTTTATGAGGATGAATTTTAATGAGTGAAAAAAAGTTCAATTCCAAAATGCAGAATTTTCGAAAAAGAATTTTCGAATTAAAAAAAACTTAATATCGATATAATGACTAAAAAACGTAACCAATGAAAAAAATTACATATTTGATTTTTTCTCGAAATGTAATTCCAATTTTTCTAAAATATCAAAAAATCCATCACTTCAGTCAATAATCATCAAATTGGAATCGAAAAATCATTCAAACCGTTGATAAGAACGTTTAAAATTGAAAATCATTCCATTCTATCATTTTTCCATAGCCACAACTGATAACCATAATCAAGCTCTCAATTCTCGTAGAGGAACATGGGGCAAAGCGGGGACAGGGGCAAAGCGGGGTATCGTTAATATCTTTTCCGGATCAAGTCAACATATATTACAAAAATTTGGAACTTCGTTTTAGAACACCCTCGAGCTTTTCCATGCGTATTAGTGTCGCTGTGATGACGAGTGTCTTTTGTTTTGTTACATCATTGTAATTTTTAAAGAGTTGAAATACGAAGTACATAATATTTATCTATATTCAAAATAAAGAAGTTTTGTAGCATTTCACAGTGCACTTTCTTACGCTTCTAACAAGTGTAATTTTTATCATTTCCAAGCATTATTGTGTTTTTCACGAGTCATAATGAAAAACATGCTCTGGGGGCAAAGCGGGGTAGTGCACAACGCTAAGCGGTGCATTAACTTACTTCGACACGCATAGCAGCAATATTAATATTCATCGTATTTATCGTAAATAATTATTCGTCATCGATAATCGTATTTTCCATAAGAAAAACAGCAATTACAAAACCAACTTAAACCGCGAAAAAACTTACATTCTGTCAGATGTAATTTTTGTATTTTTGTTCAGAAAAATGCAACAAATTATTTTTCAACAACTAATTTTTTATGGATGATTAAATCAATGAAGATTGTCAGATGTTAATTAATGCGAACATCATTATTTCGTGATTGTATAAAGTACCTCGCTTCGCCCCGTGTAAGGGGCAAAGCGGGGCAAAAAAACTTTTTTCAAAGTCACTGAAAACAATAACTTGACGTAACAAATTTTCAGAGTAAAAAAAGTTTTCTTCTGTGTCAGTATGTACTTAATACAGCGTTTATTGTTTTCTACCACTAATATATCGTTAATAATGCAAAAACAACCAAAATGTTGTCCAAAATCGTTCAACCAAAATGTTCCCGCTTCGCCCCATGTTCCCCTACATTAAAACAAGACTGAAACGATATAAAATCCTTCTTCAACTTCAGAAATGAAAATCTCGCAATCAAAGAACCACTATTACAAACGAATTAAAAGTACTCCTTCTGCACTAAACGGACTCATCAAAACCCTCAATCAACCGGGTTTCCAAGAAGGCAAAAAAACCCAATTACCCAGGATTCCATTCCGTAAAACCGTTGTAACCGGGTCAAAAAATATCTCGGCTCCGAGCATCAAAAGTGCCTCTCTTGCAGCCACCCATAAAAACCCTCGCGCGGCAAAAAAATTAGTGACTTCATTTCGCAAATCGACCGTAAACACCAGCCAAGGATTGAGTTACTCCAGAGAAACCGCGGAAAATTCTCTCAAGCACCGTATTTCACAGCACTGTCTATTACGTGCAATTGCGGCCGGAATTACGAGCGGGTTTCACGGTTCTGTCGGAAGCGCTAACAAACTACGCGCAGTTTTCTGATACAAACATTGAAGTCATCCCAACCTCTTCTAAAATCCGAGAATATTATTAGATCTTCAGATTTCTACAAAAACCTTGGAATTTAACGGTTTTTGCGATCTCATATTTTGACATTTTGATACACATGTTATCATTTCGGAATTTTTGAACGTGACCGATGATGACTTTTGAAGATGTCAAAGTTTTTATTCATTTTCAAAATTTCACTCTTTTCGAAATTTCAGAATTGTGAAGTTTTGATGAATTTAGGTCAATTGCAAAATTTTGCAACATTTCGAAGTTTTATAGTTGTGATATTTTAGAATTTTTAGATTTCGGAATTTTTGGAGCTTTGGAAATTTGGGGTGTTACGAAATTTTTCGGAATCATGAAGTTTCAAGCTTTGCGAGGTTTCGAAAATTTTAGAAGTTTGGAAATTTCGAAGTTTTGGAAATTTGGAATAATGTTAAAATTTCTAGGTTTTTCACGTTCTGAAAATTTTGGAAGTTTTGCAATTTTGAGGATGTTTGTAGTGTTAAAACCTCAGAAGTTTCGAAATTTTTAAGGTTTCAAGAATTTCAAGTTCTGACGCAGATTGGAATAAATTTAGAATTTTTCAAACATTTCGAAGTTTTGTAGGTGTAAAGTTTCGTATTTTTTTAGGTTTCTGAAACTTCTGATACATGTAAATTTCCGAAATTCTGGAATCTTAAAGAATGATCAAATTCTGGAATTTTGGAACTTATGAAATTGCGCAGCTTTCATAATCTCGAAAACTTTCAAAGTATTGTAGAAATTGGAAGTTCATAGATGATGAATTCTTAAAATTTCAGAAGTTTTCAAGTTTAGCAATTTTGGAATTTCTACGGTTTTGGAATCGCGAAGTTTGGATGAATTTGCAGGAATGAATTTTTCAAGTCTTTGAAAGTATCAAAATCGCGAAATTTCTGATTTCCAAGTTTCCGAGAATTTCAGTAAATTTCGAAATTCGAAACAATTTAAAATTGTGAAACTCGTCAAATTTTGTGGTTTTCAAATTTTCAAAAATCCCAATAGTTCTAACATTTTCGAACATGTTCAAGCTTCGAACTCAGGAGTTTAAAAAAAATTTGAAATTTTAGTGTTTGAAGAATAAAAGGAAGTGAAAAGTGAATAAAGAAAATATCACTCCTGCACTTTAAGTCTAACCTCAAATTTTACATCGATAATGTACATTTACAAAAGTGTAATTTTGGAGACTGAAGTTAATCTAAAATAGTATAATATTATCTAGTTCAAATCTAGTATAAAGTTGATCTACAATAATAGTCGCACACAATATTTTATTCAACAACCGCGAAAAATATGTGATTTTATGGCCCTGCTGAGAGGGGGAGAAATAATGGGTTACCTGATTGATTGACGCAACAATCGCCCTTAGAGCTTTGCTACGTACTTTAGGGAGTTAAAAACT
>JAPYZK010003909.1:0-11165 GCA_030522785.1 Platygaster equestris
CTTGTCAAAAATTCCCAAATACATGGTAATTCGATTCTCACCACACCACTGCTCCCCAAACCACACATGCAAACCAATACAAAATGAACGATTTACTGAACGAGAATTTAAGCTGCAGTAACCTTCATTAATGGACGACACGTCAATTTGCGATAATTCAAGTACAAAGTATTTTTTGACTATTACAAACGAAAAAAGTAGATGTACACAACTCGCAAAACACTATTGTCTCGATTCAAAAAAACATTTTCCCGGGCATGTTGCGCATCAATTGAGCCGGAGTGAAAACTGTCCGCAGGTGCGATCTAAAACTTTTCACGAAATTTAACGAGTTACGTGTTATTTTTTTTTTTGTCGCCCTACGTGGATTGTTATTTTTAACAAGCGTACGCGTCGCGTCGAACGCACGTCGCCGAACAATATCCGAACGCGGGAGATGAAAAGGCTCGTCCCCGTAATTTGTCGGCTTAATCATTTACCTAATTGTCGCCATTCATGCGCGAAAAATGTAATTAGGGAACGCATACGGGGCCGCATAAATTAACTCAATTGGATTGACGAACAATTACCTCGATTCGGAGGAAAAATGGAGTCTCCCATGACGTCGCCCGAGGCGATTCTGCCGTGCTGATTGTGATCGTGGAGCAGAACAAATCTGGAACAGAGGAAATTCATTGCGTTAGCATTTTTTGTAACAGAAGTGGAAAAAATGGAATAGGGTAGTTGTATCAATTTATGGAAAAATTTGTATTCATGAGTTTTTAGGTATAAGGAAAATGATAACGAATTTCTAGGGTTATTAAAACTTGTGAAAATTTTCGAAATTGCAAAAATACATGGAGGTAATGTGAAATTGTTCTCCATATTTAATGCAGATATGTCGTAGAAATTCTAATCGTGAGTCCACAAACACGCCTGAATTGAGGGACCCATAAAATATGAGAAAATTGGAAGGTTTTTAGAATATTTTGTCTATTTACAGAAGGTTTTTTGAAATTTCTGGTAATTTTTAAAAATATTTACGATGGTTTCATTTTTGTATGCACTTTTTTGGAAAATTTGGAGGGTACTCAAAATTTTTGCTTTGAATAAAAATCCAAGAAAATTTGGAATTTGAGAGAATTAAATTAGGTGATTTTTAAATTTGTTCATTTGAAATTCAGATGTTTATTGCATTTTTGATTTTTCCATGTTTATATTTGGAGGAAAATTGTGGGAGGTTTGAAATTTTCAAGTTTTTCGGATTTGAAAACAGTCAAAAAATCATAGAACTATAAAAAATATGAAAATTCGAAGAACTCTGAAAATTTTTAATTCTAAATTGTCTCATCCAAATTTCAAAATCCGAGCAATCAGTTTTCAAAAAGCTCTGAATTCTCTGAAATTTTAAAATTCTCAAAGTTTTCGAACATTTTGGAAAACTCGGAATTTTGGAAATAATCGAAATTTTCAAGTTTCTCGAAATTTCCGGATTTTTTAAGTTTCTCAATATTTTTGAAATTCTCAAAATTGATGAAATTTCTGGAATAAACAGAATTTGGGGGATTCTCAGAATTTTGAAAATTTTCTAATGTTTGAACATTTGTAAGTTTTGCGAAATTTTAAATCCTTGGCATTTTTGGAATTCACAAAATTTACGAAATTTTAAAATAAATTATATTTTGAAGATTATTAGAATTCAAACAATTTTCAATAGTTCAAACATTTTCAAGTTTTGCGACATTGTTGTTTTCCTCTGAATTTTCAAAATTTCAAAGTTTCTCGACATTTTTCGAACTCTCAAAATTTAGGAAAATTTCAAAATTATTGACGTAATTTTTGAGCTGAGAATTTAAAAAATTTTCATTAGTTCAAAAATTTTCAAATTTCTAGTAATTTTCGAATTTTTCAAGTTCTTTGACATTCTTGGAATCCTCAAAATTTACGAAATTTCAGAGATTCTGAGAATTTGAACAATTTTCACAATTTTATAAATTTTTAAATTTTGCCAAATTTCTGAGTTCCTCGAAAATTTTCATTTTTTCAAGTTTCTCAACATTTTTGGAATTCTCAAAATTCACGGAATTTCAAAAATAAACGAAGCATTAGTGATTTTCATAATTTTGAAATTGTTTGAAAATTAAAGAATTTTCAAGTCCCTCGGAATTTTCAAAAATTTTAAGCTTCTCGACACTTTCGGAATTTTCAAATTCAAAAAAAAAAAAAAAAATATCAAAATTCACGAAATTTCGAAGATTCTCAGAGTTTTCGTACGTATTGAAATATGCATTGATATTGTTGACGACAGAGCTAAACTAGATGATTTGTTATAATTTTGACGGTTTTCGGACTAGTTCCTACCCCTTCAAAATTCTATAATACCGCTGACCCTCAGCCCTAATTAACCCTAATTAATCTAACAAGGATACCTCACGATATATCACAGGCATTGAGCATAGCCGTTGATGCCACTGTGTCGTCCTATCGCACACAAACACGACCACAGTGTCAATTTTTCCTAACGGAATGGGAACTTCCTGAATAATTTTGAAGTAAAGTTTACATCAAATGGTAAATTCCGGTATTTATTTTTTCGATCTTATTTCAATAAAGAATGTGTGCTGTAGTGTTTTTAGGCACAAGAAAAACGATTCTGAAGTTTATTTCTCAATTAAATCAAGTTTTCGTGCATTTTCGACAAAAACATAAACTAAAGTTCGATCTATTCATGTCTGAAACTCGAATCGAGCAATTTTTGCGTTCATCAATACCCAAAATTTTTTTGCACTGATGGCCTGAAAATGTAAATTATAACAATGTTGAACACGAATTTTAGAGTCAGAAGTAACAGCTACAACGGAGAGGTATTTCAGTTTTTACTCTACTAAACATGGAGTGATTTTTCTGGGTCAGCTCGAATGGGCGAGTTATTTTTCATTATCATTTCATGTTAAATTACATCAACATGATATTATTTGATATTTTCTAATGTAATATGTCTGACTCAGATATAATATACACAGATATTTTATACGTCATACATATTCATAGATATGTCATAGATATTCCACAGATACTGCCCTCATGAACCTTGCAAAAGGGCTGGTATATCTAGGTGAGTAAACACGAGCGTGCCGAGTTGAGAAGAAACTAACGACGCGCTATAAATATTGAGACGCGTTATAAACGTGCCAATATAGGCACGCATAAACGTCACAGGATTTGTCATTTTATCCTTTTATCGGCGTAACCAAACGCCAATTATCGACGCCTCCGAGGAGTGAAAACGGACACTTTATATGCGCTTATGACTTCGAGTCTATGTTCGTTATATTTACGTTTTTCCGATGCTAATTGGATCGTCGGTGTACTTGTTTTATAGTGGTATTAACCTAGTTTTCAATTGGAGCTGACGTTTAGGTCGCAGAACTTTTTCAATGAAAGATTGTAGAGTCATGCTATTTCTTTCATGTAGCAGCTCGTAACTTTTTTCTCGAATTTCGAAAGTTTCATGAAGTCTTAGGAAAAAAAACTTTCCAATTTATTATAAAATCCCTCGATTAAAAACCTTTTTTTCCTCTGAATTAGGAGTTCACCGCGTTAAATTTATGTTTCACGCTTTTCCAACAATTTTCATGGGAAAGTCGGAAAAGCCACAAAACGGGTCAAGTGGAAAAGTGAGTCCGACAAGGTATACACAGGTTACTGATGACACGGGCCGGGAATGTGGGTTCAGGAATTTCGAACCCAACTGGTAAATCTGCAAGGCCGCGAAATTTCACGCAGGCTCTTGGAAAAATGGTCTCAGGCCCCGGAAACAATCGAGGCCCATAAATTGTTTACGGTTTTCGTGTCACAATATTGTGTGATCGTGGGGACTTTCGGGGACTTTGTGCCTTTTGGCCTTGGAAAAACCATATTTTTGCGGCTACACTCCTCTTTGTTATGCGAAAGTCAGGGCTTCACGGCCACAAATCATCCTGGATTTCTCTCGGGCTAATAAAATTCCTCCGAGGCGGGAAGCCCAAATTTTGGGCCCGAAAGGGAAAGCTCAAGACCGTGAAATTCACCTCTTTTTCTTCGAAACTTTTCTATTTCACTCTTTTTCTATTATTTCTAAGGAGGTGTTTGGTTTTCCGCCATCATTAAAAAATTATAATTTTCCTTCGACCGGATTGCATCTTCTCAAGAATTTCGAGTTTAAAGGGAAGAAAAATAATAAAAAATGGAGGGTAATTTTTCTTGTTTCCTTTACTGTGTTTCGAGAAAAATGGTCGGAGTCACCACCTGGAGGGGTGGGTGGTCAGTCAAATATGAAACTTGCAGTGTTAACGCTGATATAAATGGCTACCAGATGCCCCAACCGAAAAATAGCAACTTGACCTAGCTTAACGAATGCAGGATCGGTTTTCTGATAAGATTATGTATACAATATGTATATTATTATTATATTTATAATATATTATTGATATTATTATTACATTTATAACATATTGTATCATTAGCATTATTATTACATTTATATATGTATATTATTATTCATTTCTGTCGAAGAAATGTTCGGTGCATCATTTGAATAGAGATGCATAACTTTTCACCTTCATGACTTGAAATATCAGTATCTGATCTTAAAATCCCCAGATTCTGGAATTTCCGAATTTGTCCTCTTTTCCAGACGAGGTATAATCTGGCCACCTTATTCCAACACGACTGATCAGAATGATTTAATATTCAGTGAAGTGTACTGATTTTTCAGTCAATCGGCTTCGAATTTCAGTGACACGTGTAAACTATGAATAATAATTAGTTACCAGTATCTAAAAAATAAGATGCGTCCCCAAATGAATTCTCTGAATTTCACTTAAAATTCAATCACTAATGTCTAACACTGTACATGCCTACTCGGTATTCAACAAATATATCTCTGAGTCACTGCTTTTCGGGAACAAAATATAATTTCCGTGTTCCATTGAATACGTACAATAAAAATCCCATTTTCCTTGACGTCTGGTAAACCAAGACGTCTTGTATTCCCATTTTATTCAAAGCATCTGCTGAAAACCCCGAGCCCGGTGCATCTTTACCTCCCAGCATTAAGTTCTTCAGTCATTCGGTGCATTCCATAAGAAAATCGATCAATTTGTAAACCAAAATGAGCCAAAAATTCCGGAAAGTCGTTTTATTTATGGACGCCCGGCGTAAAAAACGCCCCCCAAAAAAGAATCGCCCTGGATGCGCACCTGGCGCACCTGGAAATTAGAGCTCACTCGTGGTCGGCACAGTTTCAAACTGTCGCGCCACTTTGCATCCGCATTATGTGTCCCCGGGGTGTGCGCTTGTGATGAATCTGTTCTCGATGAAGAAGAAAAAGACTCGCAGGAAGAGGCGTGAATGGCGAGATGATTGGATAAAGAAGCGAAAGGTCCATATTCCCGGAGTCAATGAGCCGTCACAATGCGATCGCAAATACGAAAAAAAGTCCCGAAAAAAAGCTCTCGCTTTCAGGCACTTTCGGGGCCCGAAAAGGAGCCGCTACACAAATCGCATTGTCGCTCGCGGGGGTGCTTCGTGTCGTGGCGTGGGGCGCGAGCGACGTGACTTGCGGAAATGGACGCTACACTACGTGACGACTTCCGAGGCACAATGCTCGCTGACAATGTCTTTATCGGTGTTGGGAAATTTTTCGAGTGGTCCCTAAATGGAATTCGATGACACCGAGTCGCTTCGATTCATCACGATCGGGATTCACCAACTTTCAACGCGATCGAGGAAGAAAAATCACGTTTTCATTCGCCTAGAGCGAGAGTTCTCTTGCACTCTTGCTTTAGATAATGAATATTTTGGCAGTGAAAACAAGGATCGTCAAGGACGTAGCCAGAAATTTTGTTAGGGGGGGGGGAGGGGGAGGGGGGGAGGCTAAGGAGATTTTTAGTCGAAATGATTTCAACAAGTTCAAAAAGTCGAGTTTTATTAGAGAAATATAAAAATTTCTTACATTCTCAGAATATTTAAAACTTTTTAAAATCTCTGAAGTTTTTGAAATTATTAAAATTCTGGAAATTGTCGGAATTCTCTAGACTTTTGAAATTCTCAAAATAGTTAAAACTTTGGAAATTCGCGAAATTGTTGAATATCTTGAAATGTTCACAATGTTCGGAATTGCCAAGTTTCTCAAAGTTTCATTGACTTTTTAATTTTTCGGAATATTAATAATTATGGAAGTATTGTAAATTTTCAGAATTTCCAAAACTTTTTCAAATTTCTGAAATTTCCAAAATTTTCGAAGTTCTAAAAATTGTAAAAATTTGAAGAAATAGGAAAATTTTATAAATCTTGTAAACTTCAAAATTCTTCAGACTAGTTGAGAATATTGGAATATGTTAAAAATGTTCCAATTAAACAAAAGTTTTTTGAAATTTTAGAAATTCGTGAAATTTTTAAAATTTCAAGTATTATGACAACTGAAAATCTGAAGATTTTTGAAACTTGTTTAAATCTGGCAAATTTCTAAAATTTTTGTAATTCCGAAAACTGTCGAAATATTAAAAACTTTCGAAATTCTTTAAATTGTTAAGAATCTGAAAATTTTGAAAATATTTCAATCATCAAGTTTCTCAAAATGTTAGGAATTCGTAAAATTTTCGCAGTCCCAAGAATTATATAAAAACATTGGGTATTTCCAGAATTTTCAAAAATTTCTTACGACTTCGAAATTTTCAAACTTTTTGACGATTTGAAGCTTTTTAAACTTCTAAAAACTTGTTAAATTCTCGAAATCCTCCAAACTCTGAAAAATCCCAAAATTGTTGAAAATCTTCAAATGTTGAAAAAGTTAAAAACTATCAAACTTCTCGAAAACTTTGACACTTATGAAAATCAGTATTGTTTCACAATTTTTTTCCAAAATACACTTTTATGCAATGTGCTGGATTTTTCAAATTCCCCAGAATTTCGAAGGGGGCTTCAGCCCCCTCCCAGGCTACGGGCATGAGCATGACTGATTCAAACAGTCGAAATTCGACTAATTCAAAATGAGAGAGTAAGTTAAATTCATGATATACACATTCTACCGACATCGTTTGTTGGTCCACACTCCCTATTCCCAGTTTTCTCCACGATTCCAAAACAAAACGCGACGAGAAAATCAGATTTGGCGGCTAATTAAAAGGCTCCGGGCCCCGCGATTAATCGTGGCAGCGTCAACTGTAGCGACTAATAAATCCAAATGGCCCGGTGCCACATCACACGAAAAAGCCCGATGTCCCGACCACAAATACCACAAAAATCACCCCAATAAACAGCACATCTACAGGGCTGTGTTTTCACAGCGTATCCAAAGTTCGTGACGGTAACGCGATCCGCATCTGATACCAATTCATCAAGAATCCACGCTCTCATCCGCCCTGGATAAATCCCGGAGTCATTCAGGTTGATCCGACGCATACACAGAGATGAATTTGAAAAAATTATAATCAAATACAATGACAATATATCGTCAAATCGATCAAAAAAGTGTTAACTTTTTTGGCATTATTTTAGAAATAATTTTGTAAGAGCATTCTCGAATATTTACGGTATTAAATTTTCTTTTCAATATTGTCGTTCAATACTTTAACGCACGTTTTAATCCTGTGCTATAAGAAAAATTTATGAAAACAAAAAACAGATATATCATAAATCGCTTCATTTCAGTTCCCTATTCCCCAACTTCTCGATCCTGCAACACCAAGGCGAGTTGACTTGATTTTTTGTTTACGAACTTCTGACAAAGTGAAGATTCGAAGAAAAACAGAAAGGTGTAACATTTCAAAAGCAAACACGTCCTGCACCACTCGGTGAAAATATTATACGTATGTATAAATCGAAACCGAGGAAGAAAAAAGGCCCATGGGTAAATTCGTGTAACTGGAGAAGACGAGTTTGTCGTGTTTCCTTTCTCGTCGTAATTTTTTCACGACGCTGCACGATGAGTAAAAGCGTGTCCGGGTTATAGTCTATGAAGCTTAAGAATAAGCTGAATAGTGACTACGAACCTATTAATTAATCAGCTATTTACGTCGAACACAAAACTCCAAAATTAATAAATAGTATATTGTGAGACTAGTGGAAGAAACTCGCGTGTTGCCACACTCGCTACGCTCGTGAGGCAATCTCCACGCTCGAGGAATCTCCTCTTTTTCCCACTAGTCGCACACAATATTTTATTCAAGAACCGCGAGAAATATGTGATTTCACGGCCCTGCTTAGAGGGGGGGAAATAATGGGTTACCTGATTGATTGACGCAACAATCGCCCTTACAGCTTTGCTACGTACTTTAAGGAGTTAAAAACTAACTATCCCTTTCGTTGCTTTGATTTTCATCGGGATTGATTATGACTGTATTCGACATTTTTGTAAACAACAACAAAAACATTGCAGCAATGCACAGTTTTGTAATTTTTAGGTTGGGGAGTTTGACGTTTCGATATATGTCAAGTCGCTCGTCCGCCATCTTGTTTCCATTATCCGTGCGTAAACGGTCGCTAAACTGAGCGTCGGTGAGTAAATAGCTATAGATCGTTAAGATGAGCGTGGGCGAACAGCTTATTCGTCCACTAGTGGGCGAACGAGTTCATTACTCGCATGCCATACGTCAACAATCAGGTAGTCCATTATTTTGTCCACTCTCAGCAGGGCCACGAAATGACATATTTCTCGCGGGCGTTGAATGAAACATGCTATTCATTCACTATTGCCATCTTTCTCTTACCGAACGACTGCTCATGTGAGAGAGAAAAGGACAGTTGCGTAGTTATATCTGTTCCTTTCATTCCCCAAAAGTGGCTAAGAAATTCAAAAATAAAATTTTTGAGTATTTGTAATCCTGTGATTACGGTTTTAAAAATTTTCGAAGTTAATCCACACTCTTATTCAACTGATTGCACTTCCTTTCTCAGGAGGTAATGGGGGTGAGGGCATTCTTATTTGGTTTAAATTTTTTAGCCGGTAGCTGGCGTCGGCGCGACCTCAAAGCGCCTCACTGCTCTAGTGTTTGACTAACATCTCGAAAACAGAGGGTAAACTAACTAGCTGTCCACCTCGTGTTTGCGTAACGGCCAAAGAAGCCGATGAGAATACGAACTGTAATAACATCCACAGCGCGCTTTTTACTCGCCCCGACTCGCTCCCAGGCAAACGAAACTACGTTTTCAAAACCTTTCTTTCCACTTTGCGCTCACCGAGATTCATTTTCCGAGGCGCTATTTGTTTGTTATCCCACTTTCCCGAGCTTTTCCGGAATATTTACGCAATTGTTTCAGGAGAAGAAATGAGAGACAAAGAAAAGATGAAAATGTGGACGATATAATTTTTCAAGTCTGGAAAACTGAGAATCAACCAAAATTTTTTCTTTCGGGCCATATGAAGTTATAGGCTCGAAGCTTGTCGAAACACAACTGCTCCTCGAATTCTATAATTAATAGACATTCAATGTTACAATGGAAAATTTACAATGTTTCCATAAAGGTACCATGCTACGTAAATCGATCTAAAAAAATCCCTGACCATCAATCCTCAACCCCGAAACATACAAAAAAACCAAAAAGAAGGAGAAAAGTTCCCTTTCTTTGTAAGGAGTCTCCAGTTTGATGAATAGACTTTTTTAATAGAATATACGTGAAAATATTTACGCGATAGGTGGTAATTTGGTTATTGTCGAGTGGGGCAGTGGTTCGACTGGTGGATTGTTTCTCGCGCGGAAATTAATCAAGCCTCGCGCATCAAAGAGCCGAAAGATGTCGAGTTTGTTTATTATTCGGCTGCTGCTCGTTTGCAGCGCGAGTCGAGACTTCTAGGAAACTTTCGGAGCTCTAATCAAGCCAACAACTGACGCGAGCCAGCTTTCTTCTCGCGATGCGAGCTACATATTCCGCTTTTCATCTGGCCCGGAAATATTTCCCATTTGCTAAGGACCATTATTTACTACATCCCATCAATCCCACAATAAAAACACAAAAAAAAAAAATTCAGAAAAATCGAAATGAAATGTACAAGTATAAAGATGTTTCAAGAGACGCATGGTCTCAATCCAAAATCTTCATAACCGAATAAAACGTTCAATCGAATTTCATTGAATCCCTGAATGTCGTAAAAGTGTGAAAAATACGAGCATGAAATGCAGCAATGTCCGGAAAAGTCTCCATTGCGTGCGAGAAGCAATAAAATAGGCCCATAAAAGAAAATCGAACAAGAGACAGTACTCGATGCATGAAAACCCTTCAGGCCACAGTTATCAGGTCCCATCCATTACGCCACATCCGGAGCCCGGTCCGAAACGCGTGGCAAGAAACTGGAGCGAATTCCCTTAAAAAGTGTCTCCCCGTACCCGCTGTGCCTCGTGGGCCCCCAGAAAATGATGAAAAAAAGGAGCAGAAAAAAGACACACACGTAAAACGTCTTGTTCAGCGTACAAGATGCATCAGTTCTAAGCGGTCACGCTCGGCCGACGCGTTAACGCGCAATTTCGGGGCAAATGAACGCCTCCCCGGGAATTCACCAGGAACCCCCGTCGTGGGGCTCCAGGAAGTCGAGCGGGAGGAGAATGAAAAAAGGGCCCCGGGTGCGCGACACGAGTCGACAATGGGGCCCCGATTATGCGTCGCCCGAATTGTGGGTGGAGAAACATCCCTATACGAAGAAATAATTCCCTTGAGTCTCTTTGCATCAAAACTGACGAACATGAAGGCTCAATCGAGAATGATAAGAGAGATATAGGACTTTCAGTGTCGGATTTGAGGTTAGGTTAGAGTGATGTTTACCAATAATCAGTCGCGGATATAGGATTCAATCCTGGGGGGGGGGGGGGGGCTTCGGTTTCTCGACTAAAGTTTTAAAAAAGCGGATAACGATTATTCATTAGTATATGATGTAAGTAAAACTTCATTTACAGATTCAGACTCACTTTACAATTCAGAGTTGGAGAGTTTTCGTTACGTCAAAATTAAAATTTTTTAATTTGGCTTCAATTAATTAATTGATTAAATTCAATCTAATATAAGAATGACAAAATTTTTTAATTATTCCAAAAAACGTGTATTTTTGGAATTTTTGTAGTTTTAGACATTGTCAAAGTTTGAAATTTTTGCAGCTTCAAAGTTTAGAAGTCTGGAAATATAAAACAATATTTTTAGATTGAAAAGCTTTATAA
>JAPYZK010003911.1:0-11162 GCA_030522785.1 Platygaster equestris
ATTACGTTCTGAACAGTAATTGTAACTGAGTCACTTTCCTAAATCTCCAAAACCGGTTGAAATCGCGAAACATGAAAGGTAAAGAGCCCGAAAAAGAGCATTCGCCCCTCGTAAATCGGTACCGTTTTTCAGTGTCAACGTCCCGAAAGCGCTTAAACGTTAACCCCTGATTGTCTTCGTGTCTCCTGACTCCCCTTATACACCGATTCGCTTAACTTGGATGCATCTCGCGCTAAAAATACGCCCAAGTTGAGCGTCTTACTCGCATCTGATAAAGGCTCATATCTAGTTCATTGCCAAGAAGGAAACCTTAAGCATATTACTTCCAAGAGATTTGTAGAGTTGTCGCTATTTGAGGGTCAATATAATAACTTCCATTTCTCCCATTTCCTTATCTTACAGAACGCGTCATTTTTTACGGAATTTTTCAAGGTTCATTTGCCGTCAGAATGAGGGCCGAATACGTAACAATAGTTATTAGATGAACTTAGAGTGTATCTATTGTGATCTGAAAGTTAATTAGGAATCCACATTTCTCGACTTGCATTTTTTAATGACGATTGTGTTGTTGTTCGGATTTTTGAGTTCTGGAGTTCTTATCTGTCTGATTTCGTAACTGAAAAAGTGAATTTGTAGATTGAAAAATTAGAAACGGTAGAACAATTTGTTTTGCTGTTTTTTTTTTCGAGAATAAAGTTGAAGAAAAAAATGTATTAATTAAAATTAAGAATAATTAAGATCTCAGAATAAAATATTTTTGAATGTGAAAATTCGATAATTCAAATGGAACTTCAAAATCGGCATTCACACTTCGAGTTGTGAAATCTGCAAATTTCGAAACTACGAAATTTTGAAAGTTTCAGATTTTCAAACTTGTATTTTGAGATCGGTGAATTCGCATTTGGAAATTTATAAATGAGTAAATTCGGATACGAAAAATTTGAAAACTGCAAAGCTCAAAAATTAGAAATTTTGAAAAAGTGAATCAACATTTAAAAACGTGCAAAAAAAGAAATTTCAAAATTTCAAATTGACGATAAAAAAATTTCGAAATAACTTAATTCATATTCGAAAATGTGCGAATTCCGAATTTCAACACTATGTATTCGAATCCAAAATATACAAATTCCGTAACTTAAAATTCAAACTTCAAAATCTCTGAATAAACATTCAAAAACCCAAAAAATCGAATACACGCCCCAAAATTAATTCGAAAATTCAAAAATCTTGCATACAAAATATTTATCTGAAACTTTTCAAAAACTAGAATTCACAAATTCTTCAAAACTTTCCTTCCAAATATTTCCCCGACCGAAGTACACAACAAATATATTGAACATCGCACAAAAAAGTAAGCGAAACACTGTAACAATTACAAATCTTCAACATTCAAAATTTCGAAAAAGTGAATCAACATTTAAAAACGTGCAAAAAAAGTAATTTTACAATTTCCGTACTCAACGTTAAAATTCGACGATCAACAAATTTCGAAATAGCTCAATTCACATTCGAAAATGTGCAAATTCCGAATTTTAACACTAAAAATTCGAATCCAAAATATCCAAATTCCGTAACTCAAAATTCGAACTTCAAAATCTCTAAGTAAACATTCAAAAACCCGAAAAATCGAATACATACTCAAAAATCGACTCAAAAATTCCCAAATCTTGCATACAAAATATGTATCCAAAACTCTTCAAAAATAAAAATTCACGAATTCTTCAAAACTTTCCTTCCAAATATTTCCCCGACCGAAACACAAAAAATACATCGAACATCACAAAAAAAAGAACTGAAACACTAGTTCACCTTTTTTTCTTTCAAATCTTACAAAACATCGTTTTGTCTTAACTTTACCTAATGTTAATGACGAAACGCCGCGTGTCAAATAAATAGAAATTTTTGAGGAATGTCGGTTATTCCTAGAGAATGGCTTTTTATAGATTGACAGTGACCTGAATGCCTTGACGGTGTAGACAAGAAGACAAGTATATCTTTTGACGCCTTTTTTCATCCATGTTCTTGTTCATTGAGCCGTTTGTTCTCGACGTGTGATTGAGTATTTATTTTCCTCAAGTTCGTGTTTCATCGAGAGGTGAAAAAACCGATTTCGCAATCGAGAAATTGGATTTATTTCTGGTCCCAAGGATGCATTGTTGTGGGAGTTTTAATTTCGTCATTTTCGTCAGTGCGAATTCTAAATTTATTAGCGACATTTTTTTCTATCAAACGTTCATGAATTTGTTTTTTTCGAAGTATTTTTTGTTATTTGGATGCGTTTTTTATTTTAGGAAAAAATTTTTCACGCTTTTCTTGATAGAATACAAATGCAGAAATTTTTATATTTTGAAAAATGAAAAAAATAGAATGAAATTTTTGGATTTTATAAAACTGAATAAGATCCAGAACTTAGAAATGGTTAAATTAGGTCATTCAAAAGTTAGGTGCATTTAGCAATTTTCACAATTTCTACTCAGAGACAAGAATTGAACAATTCGAACGATCGAAATCCAAAAATTGGAAAATTTGAAAGCTTGAAAATTTTATTCACGAATCTCAAAATTTCAAAAATCCATACTCAAAAATCGAAAGTTGTAATGTATGAACATTCAAAAACTCGACTTCGTGAATAAAAACGTTCCATGTATCTCAAACATGTGAAATATTGAGCTTTTCAAACATTTTTAGAGATTTTCAAAAAGCAAAAATCAGTTATTCAAGTTTAGCAAATTGTCTTTCCTATACACTTACCACAATTTACATAATTTACGATCTTACGTAACTTACGTAAGATTTGAATGGGTGGGAGGGAAGGGATACTCCAGCAAAATCTTACAGAATCTCACGTGGAGGGAGGGGGAAGGTGTTTAAAAAAGTGCATAAAACGGTCATACGTAATTCATGCCCAGCCCCTTAACACCACTTTTAAAAAATTCCATAAACCCGAAAACTCGTCATCGTTCACGTGAAACGACCCAAATCCGAGGTCCGCTACCGTCTTAGCGCGACCTATGTCACGGTCTAAGACAGGGGTTGAAACTTGAAAGATAATATAAGTCAGGGAGCTTTGGTCGAGGCCAAGGGATGCCCCTCAAGTCCGAGCAGTCTTCCACTATCTTCCCGCCGCGCCTCACGTGTTTAAATTTCGCTCCGATGAAACCCCCTAAAACCCCTGCATCGTGAAAATTCCCCCAACAACCTTCAAAACACCATTGAAGCTATACCTTCGCCATGGAACTTCACATAACCTCAGAAAAACGGAAAAAGACCGGAATTTTCATCTTCAATGATCCAGAAGGTGAAGATAATGAAGATGTAGTTTCGGTTCGTCAGAAGAAAAGTTGGAAAAACGTGAATTTTCGTGCAATTTTTATCTTCCATCAACCGATAAAGATGTGGCTCAGGTTGGTCCGGAAAATTCGGTAGATCGTAAAAAGTGAAGATATTTCGAGAAAGACTCGAATTTGTATCTTCAGTGACCCAGAAAGTGAAGCAAATGAAAATGTAGTTCGAACTCACCAGGAAAATTTAGGAAAAGTTGATGAACTATATTATAAAAGTAAAGATATTTCGAAAAAGGCTCGAATTCGTATCTTCAGTGACCAGAAAGTGAAGCTATGAAAATGTAGTTTGAACCCGCCAGAAGAATTCAGGAAAAGGTTATAAAATATATTATAGAAGTGAAGATATTTCGAAAAAGGCTCGAATTTGTATCTTCAGTGACCCAGAAAGTGAAGCCAATGAAAATTTAGTTCGAAATCACCAGGCAAATTCAAGAAAAGGTTACAACTATCTCATAAAAGTTAAGATATTTCGAAAAAGGCTCGAATTTTTATCTTCAGTGACCAGAAAGTGAAGCTAATGAAAAAGTAGTTTGAGCTCGCCAGAAACATTCAGGAAAAGGTTACAAAATATATTATAAAAGCGAAGATATTTCGAAAAAGGCTCGAATTTGTATCTTCAGTGACCCAGAAAGTAAAGCTAATGAAAATATAGTTCGAACTCACCAGGAAAATTCAGGAAAAGTTTATGAACTATACCATAAAAGTGAAGATATTTCGAAAAAGGCTCGAATTTGTATCTTCAGTGACCCAGAAAGTGAAGCCAATGAAAACGTAGTTCGAAATCACCAGGAAAATTAAGGAAAAGGTCACAAACTATCTTATAAAAGTTAAGATATTTCGAAAAATACTCGAATTAGTATCTTCAATGACCCAACAAGTAAAGCTAATGAAAATAAAGCTCGAACTCACCAGAAAATTCAGGAAGAGGCTACAAACTATACTACAAAAGTAAGGATATTCCGAAAAAGGCTCGAATTTGTATCTTCAATGACCCAAAAAATGAAGGCAATAACCTAGTTCGAACTCACCAGGAAAATTCAGGGAAGTTCACAAACCATCTCATAAAAGTGAAAATCTTTCGAAAAAGACCTCAACTCATATCAATGACCTTGGAAGTGAATATATATTCCATATTCTTCGAGAAAATCCCCCAAAAAACTCAAATTCACATTTTTCATGACCCAGAACACAAAAATCATGAAAATGTAATTCACATTCTCCGGAAAAAACTACGAAAATGTTGAAAACCATCAACCAAATCTGAAGACATTTCACCTGAGACCATAATTTATATCTTCAACAGCCGAGAAGTTTCAGACAATGAAAATGTGATTCGAATTCGTCAAGACAAAGTGGAGTGACGAAAACATGCCAATAATGTTGAAGATGATAGATGTGTTCGGATCGATTCGGTCGCTTTTTAAGGTTCAGAGGACTTCGGAAGACTCTTTGATTTTTCGGTTGCATTATCGCGCAACCGTAGCGCTTTTGTTGGCCGGGTGTTTGACTTTGGCTTGCAAAAGTATTTCGGGAGCCCCGATCCATTGCGAGTCTTCGGGATCGGTGGACAAGGCGGTTTTGGATTTGTTTTGCTGGCTGCATACGACTTACAGCATGATACACGCGTTTAACATGACTTTGGGGAGGTCGATACCGTACCCCGGCGTGGCGAACAGCGGGGTGTCGAAGACGGAGGTTCACGGCCACGGGCCACATCCCTTGGTCAAGCAACATACCAGTTATCAGTGGGTTATCTTTGCTTTGCTTTTTCAAGTAAGCATCATACAGTGTTTTTATCCGATTTGGGGAAAGGTTTACTAGATGGGACGGGGGGGGGGGGGGGGTATAAAACTTAACGAATGTTTTAGATTGGGTCAGACTTCGTGAAATCAGCACATCAAAATTTTCGGTCTTTTATTTTGACCGCATATGACTGAATCAATAGCTTTTATTCAATGCCCGCGGAAACATGTAATTTCGTGGCCCTGCTGAGAGTGGACGAAGTAATGGATTACCTGATTGTTGACGAATGACATGCGAGAAATGCACTCGTTCGCCCACTAGTGGGCGAATAAGCTGTTCTCTCACGCTTATCTCTCTCCTCAAAGAGGAGATTCCACTCGCGTGTTGCCACACTCGCTAAGCTCGTGAGGCAATTACCAAGCTCCAATCTCCTATTTCTCCCACTAGTCTCACAATATACTATTTATAGTAGCAACGCGAAATTGTACGGCAAAATTTTGGTTTTTGCGATAGTTATAAACAATTGAACTTTGGACCACTTTTTTTTCAAAATTCACAACTTTCGAATGGTTCAATTGATGATGATGATTTTTATTTGAAATGAAAGGTAATTGATGGTACTATGTAATTATTTTTAGAAAGATGTGCAAAAAATTTTTGCTCAACATTTTTGAAAAATTTTGTTATGAACAATTGGTTTTTCAATAATGTTCTCCACTTCTCAAAAATCTGAAAAAAAATTAGACACACGCATAAAATCGTCACAAAATGTAATCCGTTTAGAAAACGATGGAGAAACTATTCATTCATGAACAATTTTGCGACTGCAGTATTTTTGACTTTTTTTTCAATTCAGAAAATTTCTAAGTTTTTCAGAATGTCAAAGAATTTCGCAGATTTCAAAAGATAAAAAGTTAAAGCGTTGTGAAGTTTTGGGATTTTGGAAGTTCTAAAATTCCAAAAATATTAAAGAATTTTGTTTATGTTCTAAAGCCTAGTAATTTCGAAATTTTAGATTTTCGCATTGTGAAGTTTATGAATTAGTATGAATTTCGAAGTACTTACGCTTTTTTGTTGTGGTGTTACGAAATGTTGTTTGTTGGTGTTTCGGCATTTCTTAAGCTTTGGCAAGTCCAAGTTCTGGAATTTTCGAGTTTTAAAGAATTTGGGAAAAAGAAATTTTGTCTAAAATTTGAAAATTTTGAATGCATTTTGGAGGATTATCGAAAATATACGATCAATTAGGTTTTATGATGTATCAATCTTTCCTGCACTAAACGAATGTTTCGAAAACTTCTCAAGAATTTTAATAATCATAACAAAATATAATCCCAAAAGAAATTTGTAGATCCTATTAAATTTTCGAAATTCCCTCCAATTTTATAGGAATTGTGAATTTTATGAGATTTGCATGCAATGTTGACCTTATAAAAAAAAAAAATCTGTGGAATTGTAAAATCCTATAAGATTTCGAATTCAAATTGTATCATATTCTATGCGAACATAATATCTGCAATTTATTTAAATCATTAAGATAAAAATAAAACATTTTCGTAACTAAAATAGTAGGAAGTCACAATTTTTCTTTAGGATTACACAAATTCAATAATCTTCGTCAATTCATAAATACTTTTGAAAATGAGACAACATTTTGGAAAGAAACAAAAAAAAAATTCCTCAAATTTTTCTCTACTTACAAAAAGCCATAAAAATTAGTTTTAAATTAGAGAATTCAATTAACTGCGTATAATGTTAATCGAAACTTCTCCTTATGGAAATACTCTACCATATCAATGTGTGCGAAAAATAGTACATGAAAAACATAAAAAAATGACGAGGGTTGCCCTGACGGTTCAGTGGCAGCACGTGGCAGCACCAGAGCTGCTGCCACTTACTGCCACTAGTCATTGAAGAATGATCCAAAATGTACCCCGAAGACACAGAAACTCGTATACAAGAATAAAATTGTTGCGAAAACTAGTAATTAAGAACGTTTGAGTTAGTTTGTGCTGACAAAAAATCGAAATTTGCAAGTCAAAACAACAGTTATTCCTTGTCCGACAGATGTGGTATTTTGACTTGTAAATTTTGACGTTTTTTCGACGAAAACTGACACAAACGTTCTCAATCAGTAGTTTTCGCAACAACTTAATTAACGCACACGAGTTTCTGTGTCCTCAGGGCACATTCTTAATCATTCTTCAATGATCAGTTATAGCAAGTGGCAGCAGCTCTGGTGCTGCCACTGAACCGTCAGGGGGGGGGGGGGGAGGAAGAAGTCAAAAATTAGACGAAAAAAGTGACAACTTGATTTTTTCGACATAAAATACAGATTTTTCAAGCTATTTTGTTGCCCGCCATTTTTCAAAAAAAATACTCGTCGCCTATAATGTAATAAAATAAGCGAAATGTGGTGACACGTTTTTTTTGCTTAGTTTACATAACCTCAAAATCATCGAGTTATTCTATCATACCGATTCCGCGCTAAATCACGCCAAAATGCCCCCCAAAATCACTTTCCCCCAGGTTTAGGGCTGTTACCATCAGTAAAATGTACATTTCGAAACATTTTGAATAGTTACTCTACCTTTTTCGGTGTCGCTGGATATGCTACGTGTCCATACGTGTCGATCCATCTCCCGCGTGAATACAATAAAGCCGCACACCAGGGTGTCAGATTTTTTACGGCTAGCCCGCCATCTAGGGATCGAAAAAATCGCCATCTTTCTTTCCCGTATCGCCAACGTGATTGGTGCGTGCAAAAGTAGTACTTGAAAGCGCGAAAATTCAAAAATATTGTGAATTAAACGTTTTAAGCATTAAAAAGTTAGTGTTTTACCTTCAAGTTTACGAAAAAATGATAAAAACTTTTAAACTGTATCAAGCGCATGATAAAAAAAAATCCAATGAATGTAAGCGAATTAAAGCATAATAAAGAGTTGCGAAAAATCGCCAATTTGGCGAAAAATCGCCAAGTCTGACAACCCTGCCGCACACACTGCACTTATTATCAAACATTTCTTACGGATAAAAACGTGAACGAGTATTTTCTAATTAGCACTCGCGATTTCAACTTATTTCGGTGTATAATTTCGATTGTACATGAATTTTGTGTCAAAAACACCCGAAAAATACGAAGGAAAATACCCGCGCGTCCCCACCACCCGTTCGAAGTATACTGAAGAATTTCACTAAGTTTTCCTCGAGCGACAACAAATAACAATGCGATGCCGTAGGCTGTTTTTTTTCATTGGGGGAGGTGAGCTTCATAATGTAAACAGACTACTTTTGAATTCTAGTCAAAAGTCTCGGTACACAAATCGAACAAACAAATCCAACTTCCACATTATTCAAACATACCTTCCCTCGCACATTTCATTCCCGTGAGTACTCGCACTCACACCCTTTTTTCAATTTCAGGCAATACTTTTTTATACGCCGAGATGGTTGTGGAAAGGCTGGGAGGGTGGCAAAATCCACGCCCTCATGATGGACCTAGACATCGGACTATGCTCCGAAATCGAAAAAAAGCAGAAGAAAAAAATGCTGCTTGATTACTTGTGGGAAAATTTGCGCTATCACAATTGGTGGGCGTACAAGTACTACCTGTGCGAGCTGCTCGCGCTACTCAACGTCATCGGTAATTTTTTCCTCTCCAATATTCAATTTTTCCAGTACTAACATAAATTTCTCATTTTCCCATATGTTTACAAAGACGTATTCTCAGGAAACTATTCACTAGTTTGCAGTAAAAAAATCATCCACCACTCTTAAAATAACTGTCTTCGAAAAAGCCTTATATTCCATAAGGTTCATTTTTTCTTGCTATATAATGGGAAAATGAACCTTATCAAAATGACTGATTTTTTGTACCACAATACTTTTTACACTCAATAGACAAAAATCCACGTTTTCACACAATATCGTAAGCAAGATTTTTCCCCTAGTTTAATAATACACCATTACCCCCTCCCCCCCCCAAGGGGGTGAAAAACGACATAAATTTCTTCCTTCTTACTGAGGTCAAAGTTGGTGTTTTACGTCCCAGGTCCTGAGAACAGTTTTCTATCAAAGAATTTTTTCTTGAAAGTGACTCAATTGATGGAAGTTATGGTATGGGTATTTTGAAAAATCGTGTTTCATCTCAGGCCAGATGTTTCTGATGAACCGATTTTTCGACGGGGCGTTCCTGACCTTCGGCATCGACGTACTCAATTTTTTGGAGTCCGACCAAGAGGACCGGATCGACCCCATGATCTACGTCTTCCCCAGAATGACGAAATGTACATTCTACAAGTACGGCGTCAGCGGCGAGGTAGAGAGGCACGACGCCATTTGCATTCTGCCGCTGAACGTTGTTAATGAAAAAATCTACGTTTTTCTCTGGTTTTGGTTCCTCCTTCTGGGTGTCCTGAGTGTTTTGACCGTGATATACAGGGTAATATGACTCAATATATTCTCTTGTACAGGGGCGGACGCAGAAAAAATGTTCGGGAGAGGAGATAAATTTCTGTAAATTCATGCCAATTTAGACTTCTTTCCAGAAAATTTCAAGAACTAGACCGAATCTCAAATAATTTCAAAATTGTTAGTAATTGATAATGATTTCGGAAAATCGTCAATAGATTATAATTCTGTCAAGATTTTTTCCAGAAATTTTCAATCATTTCAATGTTGTCCGCAAAATTTACAATTTTGAATAATTTTTAAATGTTCAAAAATGGTCCCATCAGTCAAAATCGATTCCCAACTTCTCATTTCTGAAAACCAAGCAAAAAACCGAAAATTTTTCAAAAACTGTGCCCATCCAATCAGGGGCGGACGCTGAAAAAATTTTCGGGAGGGGTTAAAAAAATGTTTCTTAATTTTGGAAATTACTGGAATTTTTGACATTTTTGCCATTCTTACAATTTTTATGATTCTCGTATTTTGCGAAATTTCTGAAACGTGTAATATTCTCGTAACTTTAAAAATTTTCGTATTTTTGAAACTTCAAAAATTTTTGTAAATTTTCGGATTTTTTGGAATCAAACCTTCGAGTGTTCACGAAATGTTTGAAATTTCGAAAATTTGAGAGATTCTCTAAATTTTCGAGAATTTGATAATTTTTGACATATTTGGACGAAAATTTTATGAATTCTCAAAATTTTCAAAATGCTCTGATTGTTTAGGTTTGTCAGATTCTTCAAGAGATTAGAACGTTTTAGAAATTTCAATGATTTCCGAGATATTCAAATTTCTCAAAGTTTTTGGACTTTCGCAAATTCTCTAAACAACTATAATGCTTGAAATCGTTGGAATTTCCGAATTCTCAATTTTTAATATATTTGCAAGTTTTCTGGAGTTGCGAAAGTTGAATAATTTTTCAAGACTTTCGTAAACTTCGAAATTTCTAAAATTTTCGGTTTTTCTGAATTACTTGACAATTTGAAAATTAACGAAATTTCTAGGTTTACAAAAAATTTTAAATTCTTGATTTTCAAAAATTTCATAATTTTTGGAAGTTTCGGACTATTCAGAATTTTCACAAGTTTGTCAAAATCGAAAATTTTGAAGTTTTTTGTTGTACGTAATACAATGAATATCTCCTTTCCTCATCATCAATACTCAAATTTAGATAATATATCAACTTAAATTAGATTATAGCCCATAAAGTAATTAAATCGTTGAGCGCCCTGAAGGGCCCCTAGTAGGCCCTTCAGTGGGCCCGAGCAGTTCGCGCGGTTGGCAGCAGTGTCTGCGCGCGGCCCAAGTGCGAATAATCACCACTGGTGGCGTCGGGATACGATGTTCTCACGCGTGATCTCTCGCGCCGACCCTATACCTGAACGCGCGGAGACGAAAACTACGATTTATTTTTGGGGCGCATTTGCCTCCAATTTTTGGATCTCCAACTTGTGGCAGCCGCGTCTTACCGCGACCCACAGGTGGGAGATCTTCACTAATTCAATCTTTTTCACGAGTTGCCCGCGTTTACGCGACGCTCGCTTAGAGTCAACCCCTTTTCCACGAGTTGACCGCGTTTACGCGACACTCGCTTAGAGTGAACCCTTTTCCACGAGCTGACCGCGTGTA
>JAPYZK010003912.1:0-14983 GCA_030522785.1 Platygaster equestris
TAAAATTTTGACAGTTCCAAGAAGTTAAAAAATTTTCAAAATCCTCTAAATTTTGAAATCCATCAAAATAGTCAAAAATCTTGAAAAATGTTGAAAATGTTTCAATTAAACAGAAGTTCCTAAAAATTTTGGGAATTCGTAACATTTTTAAAATCGCAAGAACCATGAAAACTGTCTTAATTCTCAAGATTTTCGAAACTTTTTGAAATCTCCGAAATATCTAAAAATTTTTAAATTCCGAAAATTGTCGAAATAATAAAAACTTCCGAAATTCTCTAAATTGTTGAAAATCTTGAAATGTTCGAAATTACCAAGTTTCTCGAAATAAAAGAATTCGTAAAATTTTTGCAATTTCAAGAATTATGAAAATATTGTACATTATCAGAATTTTTGAAACTTTTACAAATCTCTGAAATTTACGAAAATTTGGAAACTCTTGAAATTTTGAAGATTCCCGTAACTTCCAAAATCCTCAAAATACTTCAAACTTTGAAAATTCTCAAAGTTGTTAAAAATCTCGAAATGTTAAAAATATTCAAAAGTATCAAGTTTCTCGAAATGTTAAGAATTCGTTAAATTTTCGTAATTATAAAATACAAATTATGAAAACATTGTGAATTTTTACAATTTCCAAACCTTTTATAAAACTTCGAAATTTTTGAAATTCCGAAAATTTTCAAACTTCCAAAAACTCCTGAAATTCTCAAAATCCTGCAAACTTCAAAAATTCGCGAATTTTTTGAAAACCTTGAAATTTTAAAAACGTTTAAAATTATCAAGTTCCTCAAAAACTCTGACACATGCAAAAATCAGTATCGTTTTATACTATTTTTTTTTTCAAAATATACTTTTTTGCAATACGCTTGATTTTTCAAAATTTCCAGAATTTCTGGGAATGTGCTTGAATTTGTTTCATTAAACGTAATAAAAAAATATGTTCAAATTGACAGACATTTGGACTCAACATAAATTGTCGAGGTTTTAAAAAATTAATAATGTAAATGAAAGCAAAAAAATCGATTTCTGGACCACCTTCAGGACGCTGTTTTCAGTCACTCAAACTTCCATCAAACAAACAACAACAACAAAAATCAATCACATTTTTGTTCGTGGAACAAAAGAAACGTCACTGCAGTCCATAGCAATCACGTTGTCAAAAAACGAAAAGCGAAAAATCTTCCGCGCGTTTGTCGCACAAAAAGCTCCGGTCTCGGAGGGATTTCTGGCACGGATATTAAAAACAAAAGCTGCCGCTCGCAGAGCATAACATGAATATAACGTCGCGCAATATCTCACGGCTTAAGCTTCGGCTTAACCACGGACGTTCATGCATTATGGATTTTACTTTGAGGAACACCGTTCTGGACCCTCCTGGAGACGAGAGCTAAGAAACCATGAATATACAATACTCGGGTATGCATACAGATTTCTACTTTCTGGGCCAACTTTAATCAATTTCCTTCGCAAAATGCACTATTTTTGCAACTTTCGATGAAGTCGAATATTAATTTGCGATCTAATGTAATTTTTGGATATGTAAATGAATATTTTTCATGATTACGTCAATTTTTGCAAGGGGAAATTTTTGAATTAATTTGAGAATATTTGAATCAAATTAATGAATTCGGAAATTTTTAGATAACAATTTCAATGCCCATAATTGTTTGACTCCTCGAATTTCTGAATTTTCGGACTGATAAATTCGAACGTTTTGTTGAATTATGAATGAACGTCAAACTCTGAGAATACGTATTTTGGAGCCAAAAAAAAATGAAGTCGAATGTAGGACAATTTCTAGAAGCGAAAAGCAATAATCGTCCCCACGGAAATAAATTCCAGGGTGTTTCACAAGTTCGCTCGACTTCCGTATCATGAGTATTCACAAATTATCGGTCGTTGGCCAAACCCTCGTTTTCCCATTTCCTCCGAGACCCCAAGTGGACCCTCCCTCCATATCCTTCTTTTCAATAAAATATGCATCCCCTTCTGTCGTCCGTTTTGTTATGACTTGGATCCCCTATTTTGAGTCATGCTACGTTTTTCAAATCTTGAGATCGACCAGTCACTTTTCCGGCTAATTTTCGGTGATTTATCGACTTTTGTGTTTGATGACGATGATTTTTGGAAATAAGTGTCGCATGAGTTGAAAAATTATGGGGGAAAAGAGGCTGTTGAGTGGAGGAAACATTTTATTTACGGTGTAATTTGAATCGAGTGTATGTATCAGATCGATGGCGTTTTAGAAAACTTGGTATTTATTGTTGCGAGGTGGAAATTGAAACTGAAAAGTGAAATTTGGGAGGAATTTTGGATTCTGATGGAAAAACTGGATTTTAGTTACGAGAAACGAATGACTTAATTCATAATTCGATTCAAGAAATCGAAATTAATATCGAAAAAATTGAAGTCGAAATTGATTTTGGAATCGAAAAAATCGAAGTCAAAACGGATTGTGAAATCGAAAAAACTGAAACTGGAATCGAAGTCAATTTATTGTAAATTAATCAAAATCAAAATTGATATCGATTTCGAAATCGGAAAAATCTAAACCAATTCTGAAATCGGAAAAATCGAAAGAATCTAAATCGATTTTCTGATAAAAAAACTCAAGATCGATTTTGAAATCGAAAAAACTGAAATCGGAATCGAAATCAATGTACTGGAAATTAAATCAACATTAAAACTGAAATCGATTTCGAAACCGTAAAAATCGAAGTCGATTCTGAAATCGGAAAAATAAAAATCGATTTTGAAGTAGAATAAATCGAAATCGATTTTCTAATAAAAAAACTCAAGATCGATTTTGAAATCTAAAAAATCGAAGTCGGAAATGATTTTGGAATCGAAGAAACTTGAATCCAAATCGAATTCAATTTACTGGAATTGAAATCGAAACCAGAACTGAAATCGATTTTGAAATCGTCAAAATCGGAATCGATTCTGAAATCGAAAAAATCGAAATCAATTTTGAATCCAAAAAAATCGAAGTCAAAACGGATTATGAAAACGAAAAAACTGAAACCGGAATCGAAATCAATTTATTGTAAATTTAATCAAAATTAAAATTGATATCGATTTCAAAATCGGAAAAATCGAAACGGATTCTGAAATCGGAAAAATCAAAATCGATTTTGAAATCGGAAGAATCTAAATCGATTCTCTGATAAAAAAACTCAAGATCGATTTTGAAATCGAAAAAATCGAAGTCGAAATTGATTTTGAAATTGAAGAAACTGAAATCCAAATCGAAATCAATTTACTGGAATCGAAATGGAAATTAAAATTGAAATCGATTTCGAAATCGTAAAAATCGGAATTGGTTCTGAAATCGGAAAATTCGAAATGGACTTTCAATTCGAAAACATCGAAGTCGAAATTCATTTTTAATTCGAAGAAACTGAAATCGAAATCGAAATAAATTTACCGGAAGCGAAATCGAAATCAAAATTGAAATCGATTTTTCAATCAAAATGTCCGAAAATCGAGAAATACTCTCCCCAAAATGTAACCCCAACAACAGAACAGTCAATCCGTTACGTTAGTACGCACATTCGTATCTCACGAACCCACGCTTCTGTCGCTGACACGTTAGACCGATCAGCCATTAGGTTTGTATTTCAATGGATATAAGGTTTCCGGGATTCCATCACTCAAATCAATTTGTGCCCATTAGTTCGAAGCGCGCTCGAGTTTGCCTTAGCCAACCTTTCAGAGTACGCCACTCGACACTGGAACTCGGCAACTTTCTTTTCCACGACTTTCATACAGACCCGGGAAATAGCTGTTCTTGACGCTCCCAAAGAGCTCGTCAAGTCTTTGCCCTCGCCCCCCCCCCCCCCCCCCCCCCCCCCCACCCCCCCCCTCCCACAAACGACTTGTTTTGTATAAATAAGGAATTTATTTCCGTAGGTTTCATTAATCTATTCTAATCTAATTTATATCGATAATTCATCAAGAGCAAAAATCACATAGGATTTACGTAAAATTTTGATTCAGTCGTGAGTGCATAGACATTCTAATATTATAGATAATTGGCATTCTTCCTTACAAATAGTTGATGATAAAAAAAAATAAATCCGTTTCAGTTATGTCATCGATTGTGTGTTCCTTGAGAAAAAAACTTTGCCAATAGAAAAGTTCCCGAAGAAACACCACATTCTCCTTGTCTCGGATTAAATAAGCTGTCAGCGACATCCAAGGAAATCTATTACGTACGGGTCCTTATAATTCACGAAATCTTCCGAAGCGAGCGAAGGCCATGAGATGGGATTTCTTTTAATGAAGTAGAAAGAAGCAGGGAAGAATACGATTGTACTTCGAGTTATTTTTATCGATTTTTTCTTATACAAATAATGTTTAATGTATAGAAAATATTATCTGCACCAAAAATAGTTGATGATTCTGGATGATCGAACAAATAATTGATACATAATTAAACATCATATTTTTATTCTTCGAATGATCAATTTTCTATCATTTTATAGCAACCAGATTTTCACTAAATAAATTAATAAAAAAAACTACCATAAAATACTAAAATTAGTCGAACGAAAAAATCACAGCAGAGCGCTCAATCTCAATTACCCCTCAATGTGATCGGCCCCCCCCCCCCTTCCTCCCCAAAGATCTTTATTTCTTTTGTTCCGGAACCAAGAAGTTCCGGAGGAAGCTCGCTCTTTCGTAGCGTGAATTAAGACCGCGGCGTGATTTTGACAAGCCGCCTCTCCCTCGAAACTCTCGCCGGACTGACGTTACGTCGGCTCGGATTATTTAAAAGTCAACAGGGCCCAAGGGTGTTTTTTAATTTTCACCCTCCCCTGCCAATTAATTACGCCCTTACAAACTCCCGGCACGAAAATTCAATGAAGCTCCATTTTCTCGGGAAACTTCGGTTCCCCGCGTTTGTTTTTCGGCGACGGGGTGGCAGAGAAGGGATGAATGCGTAGTTAGCTGGCCATTTTGAGTTAATGTATTGATATTACGAAACAATGAGAAAGTCGGCTATACCTTGGTGCGGAGAAGGTGGATCCAGCCACTGCTAATTACTTCAGTTAAGCCCTCTGTATTACCGCCCACGATCGCGGCCCGCCCTTATCATAAAGTGCAACATTGTTCGGGCTCGAAAAGACCTGAGATATCGGGGATGCGATTAATTACGTTTTTCTCGCAATTTCCAGGGGTTAGTTTTGTCTTTGTGATGAGTGGTTTGGGGGTTGGTAAGCTTGCGCTTGAATGGACTTGGGGAAATGGTTTTTGTAGTTGAGAAAATATTTTGAATGTGAAGTATTGCTGGGTTGATTTTTTGTTGGAGGAAAACCTTTTTTCTGGGATATTTTTTTCGGGGGAAGGAAGAAGCTTTGAATAAAAGAGAAAAAATGCTTTTGAAAATTTTGTTTAATTAATGTCTCAGAGATGAAAAAAATTTTTTCAATTATTTTGATTACGAAATACTCCAGCTTACGAAGTTTTTTTTCGTAAGTTGGAATGTTTCGTAATCAAAATAATTAAAGAAATTTTTTCGTTTTGATTTATTCATCATTCAAAGTTTTTCATGTGGCTGAGAAAAAAGGTTGTTTCAAAAGAAGAATCGAAGAAAAATATGTGGTTAATAGTAGAAGTCAACAATGTTTTTCAGGGGTGAAATCGGTTTCAAATTCGATAAAGAATTCAGAAACACATAAATGAAACTTATACAACTACGAGTGTGCTTTGGAACGAGACAATATTTGCTTTCTGAAAAGCCGAGGAGTACCGAAATTTGACATCCGGCGCCGGCTGCCGCTATTGAGAGAGCCATCATTGCACGATAATCGGTTTTATGGTTGTTCGTGTGGCGAACCGTGATATTAGATGCCTTCCGTTTCGACGGTTTCTCAGTTTGCTGTCGAATAGCGAAAGACACACGTCTCGACTCCCGAACAAGTTACATCTTCTCACAGAAGAATGGATTTTGCACCGCGTTTGAAATGGAAATATCAAGTTCAGGATGAAAAAGGTAAGGTATTTGTTATCTATTTCATTCGGGAAAACTAATGGCTTGCGTAGATTTTTTTTGTTTAGTGTGTTTTAGTAAAAAAAGATATACGAAAAGGTTATGGCTGACTCGATACATTTTTTACTACTTGATTGAGTTGAAACTCATGGTTATTGTCAATTATGTCACTTTTTGTGCGGGAAATTCAGTTGGTTCGGGGGTGAATGAAATTGATCAGTAAGTGACATTACACGAAAAAAATGTCTGATATACCACGTTTTTTACTACTTGGATAAGTTCGATACGAAGATGTGAGTTCTGGATGGGCGAAAATTTCTGGTCTGCAATTTGAAATTGTTTTGGATATTTCAGAGAGTAAAATTATACGAGAAAGATAATTTCTGACTTAATACGTTTTTTACTACTTGCCTATGTTTTACGTGAAGATGTGAGTTTTGAATGGAAAAAATATTCCGTTCTCTGATTTCATCATTTCAGGGTAACTCAATGAGAAAAAAATATGATGTCTGACCTCGCACGTTTTTTACTACTTGAATGAATTTCATACTACGAAGATGTGAGTTTCAGATGGAAGAAAAATTTTTTAATACGAATTGAAGTAGTTTAGGGTATTTCAGTGAGTAAACTATACAAAAAAAATCATGTCTGACCAGATATATTCAGTACTACTTGCCCACGTTTTGCGTAAAGATATAAGTTCTGAATTAAAAAATTTATTTTCACGAATTGAGTTAAGATAACTCAATAAAAAAACGTACGAAAATGTGATGTCTGACCTCATACATTTTTTATTACTCGACTGAGTTTAATATTACGAAGATATGAGTTCCAGATGCAATTAAAATTTTTTTTCTACGAATTAATATAATTTAGCGTATTTCAGTGAGTAAAATATACAAAGAAAATAATGTCTGGCCTGATACGTTTTATACTACTCGCCTACGTTTTACGCGAAAAATTACTTCTGGATGGAAAACAATTTTTTTACTAACCTAATTAATTCTATAAAAAAACATAAGAAAATTACATGTCTGACCTCATACGTTTTATACTACTTGACTCCGTTTTGGCATCAAGATTTTAATTTCGTTTCGTATACCATCTTAAGGATACATAAAATAAAATTATCTAAAATTTATTTTAATAAAATGCCTGACTATGTAAGTGTTATACTACTTATCAAATTCTCTATACAAAACAAAAATCCAGGAAAAAATCAACAATACGTATCATCTTAAATACATACACTGCACTCGAAAAAACGTTAAAGAACCACATTTGCAAACCAAAATTCATCATAAATGAACTAAAAACACCCAAAAACAACACCAACTGAATAAAATAAAATCAAACACAACCCAGTCCCACCCAAAAAACCCACCTCCCCAGAATATCAATCCCGCGTCCGATTTATCAACGAAGAAAAATTTCAATCAAACCTGGAAAAAAGCTCGGAAAGCTGCGTTCGAATAAATCGCGGGGCAGAAAAGGAAATGACGGACAGCTCCTTAATTATGTATTTGGCGGGGCGATTTTTTGAATATGGAGATGGGGATGAAAACGAGTCGGGGGATCAACGGGAAAAGAACGCGGAAAACTCTTTGAGCGGCGAGCTTTCGCCGCCATTGACGTCGTGTCCTTAGGATTGTCATAAAGCCGGCGACGGAGCGAGCTTCCACCAATGGCAGACGAGCCATGGCGCTCGAGGTGTGAATTATACATGAGGACAGATCCCACCAGACCATTCTCATCCCTTCTTTGTTGTCGCGCTACTTCTCTGCTTCACTTTATTCTCTTAATTTTCGACCCCTTTCGCGTTTCCATCAACCCGCATTTTCGCTTCGCTCCGACGACATAT
Source organism: Platygaster equestris (assembly GCA_030522785.1). Classification (NCBI taxonomy): domain Eukaryota; kingdom Metazoa; phylum Arthropoda; class Insecta; order Hymenoptera; family Platygastridae; genus Platygaster; species Platygaster equestris. The sequence continues at coordinate 7,854 of JAPYZK010003912.1, forward strand.
CCTACAGGGCATCCTAACACAGACTTTACGAAAAAGAAAATTGCAAATTCCCCGAAGGAAAAAAGAAGCGAGAGGAGAGGGAAACTGTACAATTTATAAAAGTTTTGATCAATGATCAAATCATTAAAAATCATCAAAAAATTAATCAAGAGGAAAATCGATCGAAAATTAATTGAGAAACTGATCTAGTTCATCAAGGATATTGATTGAGTCATTAGAAATCATTCGAAAATCATTGAAAAATTGAACAGGAAAGTCGAATAAAAATTGATCGAGTGAATGATCTAGTTCTCGAGGAATCGAAACTATTATTCCGCGCGAGTGGAGTCAATTAAAAGATAATGATCTTTGAGCGGTTGAACGTCGGAATTGTTCTCATGAAATCTAATGAAACTAACTCGGTGCCATTTCCGAGCGTATACAGTTTCATTAACGTCCCAGAGTCAGACCAATCTGGCAGCGTCGGATGTGTGCGACTAATGAACTGGCATCGCGCGATTAACCTCAACCCAGGCCGCTAATACGTGCTCGGCCCGCGTGTCTTTCCGGCTCGTGAGCATTATTGGTTACGGAATATTCTCGTCATTATTATTTCATCTTGCGTTGATGGATAATTTCAGTTGTAATCGCTCATTTGTGATAGAATGTTTCGCACAACGCAATGAATACCGACAGCATCCCATTTTCAGAAAATGTTCCGAAACATGCGATGTAATGTCAATATTCGTAAAATCGTAATTTTGGGAAAAATTGGAAAATGTACCTCATTTTTGGAAAATAATCCAAAAAATGTTAGTAAGATCGTAATTCTGGGGGAAAATTCGAAAAGTCGAAAACGTATTTCATTTTTTGGTGGACATTTTCAAAATTTCCAGTTTGGTCACTCGTCATAATATACTCAAATCAAATCATAATAACCACTTAAAATGATGACCTATAATTTTAAAAAAACCTAGATCCCATTAAATTCTGTAAAATTCTATCCCAAATTCACATAAAAATAGGCACTGAAAACAAGTGATCTTAAAATTGGCAAAATTGTTCGTAAGATCGTAATTTTGGGGGAAAATTCGAAAAGTCGAAAATGTATTTCATTTTTTGAAGGACATTTCCAAAATTTCCAATTTGGTCACTCGTCATGATATAATTAAATTAAATCATAACGACCACTCAAAATGATGACCTATAATTTGAAAAAGAACCTAAATCCCATTAAATTCTGTAAAATTAAATCCCAAATTCACATAAAAAGAGGCACTAAAAACAAGTGGTCTAAAAATTTGCAAATTTCAAGATGTGGACTCACCTGTGAATCCTTGAGCCCCAGTTTCTCGGCCAACTTTTTCCGATCGGGTTTGCTGATGTATTTTTGCACCTGGAATCTCTTTTCGAGGCCGCGTCTTTGAAAATCGGAGAAAACCGCCCGCCGCATCATCCCTCTCCTCGGTTTTCCTCGTGCACTCGCAACCCATGGATAACCCAGTCCTATACTCGCTAATTGCCCAAGATCACTTTGTATCGAAGCCGGGTATGGCGCTCCCCCGGCTGGGTTCATTTGGCGACCATCAGCCCCAGCATTATTAACTATCAACAACAATTTTGAATCTATTCAGATTTTTCCATCATTCGACAGTCTAAAAATGAATGACATCGACTTTTTGAATGTTTCATGTGCAAGGAGATAAGGTGCAGCACAAATTGAATAATACAGGAAACTTCCATTTATTTTAACTCTCGTTTATCTGAACGATTTTGACTCATTCATCTAAACTCGAGCTTCCCTTGTTCCCTCCACTACTTTCAAGTGAAAACAGACCCGAGGAATGTGATTGGAGGAAAATATTTTTTGCGGCCTTCTCTTAAAATGACAGCCAATGAGCGATCACTTCGAGAAATTTCCTTGCAGTGGCGGAGATTTCCCTTAAGTTTAGATAATCGAATGTTTACATCGCGAAATGGTTTAGATAAATGGAAGTTTTCTGTACGAGAATTTTCGAAATTTTCAACGATTTTCCAGGATTCTAAAGTATATCGGGAAATTTTTGACTATTTACTCGAATTTTTTCAGAAATATCGAAAATGTCTGAAAAAATGTTGGTTAATTGTTAGAATGGTCTATACATTTTATTTTTGTTCTCCAATTTTCTCGAAAGTCCAAAAAATTGAGATGAATCCTGAAAACTTTCGATTCGACAACAATTTCAAAAAATTCATACTTCCACACTGAATTTGATCGAAAAGGAAAATTATGTTTAAAAAATTGTAAAATGATCCATTATTGTATATCAACTTCATTCGTCGATGTCATATTTTGCCTCAGTTTTAACTCAGTTCACGACAAAAAATTTATCTCATCACATTGAAATGTGATGTATGACTCTGAGAAATCAAAGAGACGTTCGAAATTCGCGGAAATCAAGTCGGAACAAGCAATTGAATCGTCGCACATCGTCAAACCGAGCATAGCGATATTATCTGCAGCGATGATATTTCTACGCACTTGTTGCACGCGTACATTTCGCTTGTGGCGCTGCATAGGTACATAATACAGGCGTGCTTTCGATGCACTTCATACGCACTTCATGTCCCGCTCGAGTCTATGCGTGCAACGCGAACATTTGCTACGTTATGTGCGATTCTGCAAATGTCCTTGTTTCTTTGTTTCATCGAGACTCGTTATCAAAATGTCCAACATTTTTTATTTCCTGGATTTTATGAAGTCATTGTGAAGAGTGATGTGAAATTGTATTTAAATTCATCATTTTGTTTTTATTTTATTCCACTTGAAAATTTTTGGAATCATTCATGAGATTTTTGAGTATGCTAGTCAGTACTTTTATGGAAAATTTTTTCATAGTATCGAGTGTTAGAAAATTTCATTATGGAAAATCATCGACATCATTTTATAGGTCATCATATTATACTATTTTGGTAGAATTCATTTTTCCGAACTAAAATATCCTTGAAATTTTGAATACTTTCGAAATTTTTGAAGGAATTCTAAATTCGCGAAGATCTTAAGAAAAATTATACAAAACTCTTGAAAATGTTCCAAATACTGGATATTTTCGGAATATGAAAAATACTAGAAATGGAAGATGACAAATAAAATTGCGTTAAAACCTGCAAAATATCGGATAATTTGCAAATTTTCGGATATTCCAGAATCTTTTGTACTCCAAAAAATTCCAAAACTTTCCAAAAAACACACAAAAACCCGAAATTTTCAAAAAAATCCGACAATAACCGCAAATCCCAAAAATTTATTCAAAACGTAAAAAAAACACCGGAAGAAAAATCGTTGAAAAATTTTTCAAATTCTCCAAAATCCTGACACATTCAAAAAAATACCACAAATCGTTGCAAATTCCCAACTAAAATCAACGAAATTAGCACTGCACCATGATATTTACTTTCGACTTTCATATTCCATGTGAAATATGGATGATGGAAGACACTAAAATCAACGACACTCAGTTCAACAAATTTTTACTGCACCATAATATTCCATTTCGACTCCAACATTTCTTGTAAAACTCAAATTACGATCATTAAAAACTTCTCTCTAAATTTCAAATTCAATGTACAAATCTGCATATTATTCGTATTATCATTGAATTTCAAATTTCATACAACAAACTCTCTCATCGTAAAATAATTAATAATTCCGAAAAAAAAGTCATCCCTTGTTGAGTATCGATTGCCATGTAATTGGCTCAACGAGTATCCCGTTAACATGGTTTACCTGCGAGATAATGGCTTCTGTACAACAATGGATGCAGAGGGTGTTGTCCATTTGGAGTTAAGTGTTGAGGCGGATGATGTCCCGGATGAGGCGCATGATGCGCGTGATATGCAGTCGGCCTTGCAATAGGTTTCGCGATATTATACCCCGCGGAATTGTGCAGATTTTGCAAAAAAACCGGTATCGCGTTTTGTGGGATGTTTTGGAACTGTTCTGTAACAACAAAATACAAAACACTTTCCATTAATCACCACCCACAAAATTTTGCATAAAAAATAGAAGAAAGTCAGACATGATCAAAACTACAGTATTTTTTACTGTAACGGTACGAAAACTATATTACTGCTGGATTTCCATTTTTTAGGGGTTTTTTTACAGGACAGTGCCCAGACATTTTTTGTGGTTCAAAATTGAGATGTAATTGTGAGCGATACGAGTGAATGTTTTTTCGAGGGGCGAGGATCTGATTCACGTCAGGATTAAAACAGGATTTGCGGCGTTTTCGTGAAATTCTTGGTCCGTAGCGCCTCGGGGATGTTAGTCGAGCGCGAGTTGAGCGGCACCCTCCAAACTCAGTCTTCTCGAAACCGCTTAGGGCGTTTCTGACCTTTCATTAACCCACGCTTCGACGCCTTTCAAAGAGTGAAAACCCAGGTAGATCCTTCGTCAAGCCGAATCTCAAACACAACTTTCAAATTCGCCTCTAAATATTGACACAAACAGATCTCATGTGTTTGTTTTTTTAATCGAAACATGAAAAATGGAACAATTTACGTGAGAAAAATTTCTGAAATTTATCAGGAACGTGTTCCTGAAATTTCAGCATCATGAGGAAGTTTTCTCCGAATTTCACGATTTTAAGGAAGTTTCTCTGGAGTTCCATAATTATAAACAAGTTTACCAAGAATTAAATTATTTTAGTTTATATAATATTTCGCACTTCAATTTTACGATACATCTTTCCCTAAAATCAATTTTTGTTGATTGCAATCCTCCATTAAAATCAAAACAGTTCAACCAAATAATTCTACAAGTAATTTAAAAGTGTATAAATCACACAGCCATGCATGAATTTTATTCTAATAATCGATGGAATGGATTGTCAATGGGTTAACAATAATTCTTATGATGGAATTGATTTTTCCGATTTTACCCATTCAATTTGGCAATTAAATGTTCTTCATTTTAATCATAATTATTATAATAATAATTGTTATTTCAATATGTTATGTTTTATTCTAATAATTTTCCAAAAATCATCAAGATCAAAACCCCTGAAATAACATCATTCTCCACTTAACATTCAACCAAAACACCCCTTCCAAAATACAATCCCATCCAACAATAAAATGACCAATGACGCGTTGACGTTAATCGCATGTCGCGAGAACAAAACAAAATCCAACAACAATTCCATGAAAAACGGGATATTTGCAACGGACAGAAATACGTCATTTACACAGCTGAAGCGTTTATTCCATGCCACGGTTTCGTAACTGTCGTCATATTTTCAGTTTATATCGTTTATAAACGCTGTAGTTTCGCTCGCCCTCTCTCTCTCACTTTTGACGCACATTGATATAATTTGCGGTCGCGAGTTTCCGCAAATTTTGTCGATGCACGACACTCGCTGATGTATCATCTCACGCAGAGCGCGCTCGTCACTCCACGACGACGATAAATATGCAATTTTCCCGGACGTCAAATTTCGCGATTCACGGGGTGCATGGAGCGTTCTCGTGGTAATTATTTTGGGAGGAAATTCGACGAGAAAATACGGGAATTTCAGGAAATATGTCCTGTGTGAAATCGTTATCAATTTTACATGATTTAATGACTTTTGAATGATGTATCAATGTATTTATACTGGATTGGGGGGAGGGTGGTTTTTTTCGTAAATTTTTGATATCTAAATGCTGAAATTATTGAATATGTAATTTGAACTTTTCAATAGAAATTTCATAATTAGTCAGCCCGAATATTCAGAAATCCAGAAACTCAAAAATTTCGATACCAAAGTTCATCAATCCAATAATTTCAACAGAAAAACTTGATTTTGAATTTGGAGACGAGAACCACCTTACCAAACGCCAAAAAATGCTCAACATGCAACCCCCCAATCGAAACCCAAAAAACAATAATCACCATTCATACCCCATGGTTAATTTCCCCATCCCCAACTGATCAAACCTCCCAAGAAAAGACCAACTCCGATCTCCCTCCCCCCAAACCGAACAAAACCCCTCGAGACCTGCAGCGGTATCTAGTTAATAATGCATCCGAAACCCTTAATCCTCAAGAATAACCACCAATGCTCGATTGAAAGAGCGGCTTAAGTCACCCCAAAAAATGCTACATCTGTAACAACACGAGGGATGAAAAAAAAGTAGCCTCGCAAAGAACAGCGCCATTCGGCGTTTCCGTTGGATCTCGCGACGTCATTAGCCGGGTCGCCCATACATGGGCCCTCATTGGCTGGCTGCGTAAACAACGATAAAAGCCGATGAGTATTTTATGGGGTTCCTCGGACAATGGGGCCATTGTCGGGCATTGTTTGGCGGGACCTCGGAGCCCCGAGCTTCTCCATTATTTTATTATTTTCAAACACGTCACTTTTTTACGTGCCGCTGGGCGTGTCAACAAAAAAAAATATTAAAAATCGTCCTGTGACCAACCCCTTGCGCATTATTATTGTTACCGCAAGCCTCCTCTTGGACGGATTCTCTTGGGCGGATCGACTCTATGAATTATTATTTTTCTTGAGAGAGTTTGTTGGGTAAATCTGATGATCTGGGGGGTAAGCGACCCTGAAGTTTCGAGGGATGATGACCAACTTTGTAGAGAAAATTGGGGTGGTTTTTGATGGAGGGTTTGGGATGATTTTCATAGACTGATGTCATTAAGTTGATTTTGACGTTTTTTATCGAATTCGGGAGAAGATTTTACTCGAAAATGTTTGTTTACGGATCGTAGGAGTTGTATGTAGTAATCGGGGTGAAGTTCAAAAATTTAAAAATTCCGTGTAAGTCTTTAGATATTCAACAGTTCAGATGTTCGAATTTTTAGGATCTAAAAATCAGTGTTAAAATTTTTCGTTTGAAATTTGAATTTAAAGATACATTTCAGATTTTTGTTTCAATGTGAATTCCAAATTGGAATTATATTTAAATATGAAAGAAATCATTCGTTACAGTTGAAATTATTTGTTACTTATAGGAAAAGGAGTGTTAATTGTCTGTAGCTGAAAAAACTAATGTTTCAATTTCACTTGACATTCTCTCGAATGCATTTTCCGGCTTCCGGAAGCGAAATAAATTCATTAAGCATTGTCAGCGGCAGTTGGGCAAAGAGCATCGCATTATCCATCAATTACACATTCGATAGT
>JAPYZK010003914.1:0-15661 GCA_030522785.1 Platygaster equestris
AATATTATAATTATGAATTTCTACGTGAAAAAATAAACTTATCCCAATCAGTAAAAATCGACTAATGCTGTCATGTAATCGCCTCTCGAATAACTATACTGTTTTTCAAAACTACAATAACTCATTCAAATATTCAAAATTTGACTACATATTCCAAGTCTATGCAGTACCCACCCTCCCCCCAGTCAAAAACTCCTCTTCCACCCTTGATTAACATCATCCACACGTTCAATCCCCGAACTCCCTAAAACCACTTGCAACAGGACACTCAAATATCTCCAACGTGTCCGTCCCACGAACCCCAAACCCCGCATCTGCGTCGATTCATGAAAATCAACCGTCATTTTTCCGGAAAAACGCGCCACATGCGCGTCGAACCCCGTACGCACTTCGGGGCAAATCCTAATCGCGTGAAAGCATGTCGCGAAACCATATGGCCGGCTCTCGGTTTCCGAGGTTTCTGGGGCAGAAACGCGACACCGCAGCGGGCCCATTAGTTATTTACAGAAACACACGGCGCAGTTGGTGTTCTTCCCCGGGAACTCGACGTCTGTGGTCTCCCGGGGAAAAAGTGAATCCTTCGACAGCGGGGAAAAAAACGGAGATAAAAGTGAGCGTCGAGCAGCCAAGCGATGAGAGACGAAAGGGTTAAAGCGCGGGGCCGAGCTACCGCGCATCGAGAATAACTACGAGCGTCACGGAAATAAGAGTGGTCCCCTGTTATTTTTCTCACGCGTTCAGGAAACTGTCGCGGCTTGACGGACGGGTCATTAAGTGGTCCCATTATATCGTGAATTCTGATAAGAAAATCCCATAAATTTCTTATCACACCGGCGAAGAAAAAAAAACGATTCGTATATAAAATCGTCACACTTCAGTTCCATCCGATCGATCGGTTGGAACATTTTATTCGCCACTTTTCGCGACCGAACTTCACCCACCCCCCGCGAAAGTTGCTTTGTTCCGCTCTTTCCCCCTGAAAAGATGCGGCGAGTTTTTCATTTCGAGGAAATGCGTATCGGGGAAAGTTTCGCGGAGTTGACGAAATGACGATTGCAGCGCTCGTCTTCTTTTTCCCCGGCCGTGTATTTGAATTAAGAAGTTTGTCTTGCGCGAGGAGGTTTATTGGAGCGACGTGAACACGCCTGGAAATGAAGGGGTTCGTTTGGGGAGAAATAAGATACGGGACCCGGGAGGGTGCATAAAGAAAATAGCATCCGGGCTTTAATATTGCATATCGGAGAAGAATGGCGTACGTGAACACTTGAACGCTGGCGATATATTTCGCGTCGGTGTACACGTTTTTTCTCGTGTCCCGTATCTAGCACTGCTCCGGATACGGTATTAATATTCCTCGCATATTTCGATATTCGTCCTGTTTTCGTACGTTTAATAAAGCCTGGATTGTGTATAGACAAGTTGAACTGCCGGCAAGTGTCGGCGGAATCAATTCGATTCGGAGGCATAACGTTTTACGAGAGTCGTGAACGGAACTGATAAACGAATTTGGGATTGTGAGGGTATGGGGTTATCGTTCGATTTTGGATATTGTGGAGCGGATTGGAATTTAATGTTAGTTTTGCAAAGTGGAGAACGTTTTTTTTTGAGACTTATTTTTGTGGTGGAATTTGGGTTTTAAGTGTTGTAAAAATGCGGTCATTTTTTGTGAGGGATGATTTTTTGGACATTGTGAATTTTGAATTTGTGAGGATGTTTTCTCTTGGTTTTTGATTTTTCGACAAATTATTGCGGATTTTGAGAAATATCATGTAGTTCTGGGGTTTCGAAAATCTGATTTTTTAGTTTTTGAAATTTAAAAGTTGTTGAGCTTGTTGAAATTTTCTGAAATTGAAAATATTTAATATTAAGCGTCTAAACATTTGAAATAAATAAAAATTATATAGCTTGGATAAAAATTCCAATTCAAAAAATTTAAAAGCAAAAAATTCAATTCAAAAACTCAGGATAAAATATCGCTGAAATCCATATAGTTTTCGAATTTTTCTGTTTTTTTACAAATGTATTGTTTTGTGCGAGGAAATTTGGAACGAATTTTGTAAATTTCAGAAATTTGAAAAATTTTGAAAATACTAAAAATTTTGGAAATACTAAAAATTTGGAAAATCCTAAGAACTGTGCAAATTTCGAAAATTTTATTGGACTTGGAAAATTTTGAAATTCTGAGAATCACGATAATTTTATACAAATGTTAGAAATTTAGACGATTTCGTGCATTTTTTACATTTTGAAATTTTTTAAAATTTGAAATAATCCAAAAATCTTGAATATTCTGGAAAATATGCAATATCTGATGAATTTATCCATGTCAGCATTTTTTATATTTATAGAATCCTGAAAATTTTTCAAATCCCAAGAGTTATGCGAATTTCAGGAGTTTCATTAGATTAGGAAACTTTCTGAGAATTACGAAAATTTTTAGAATGTCTTGAATTCAGAGGATTTCGGAAAATTTTGAAATATTAAAAAAAAAAAAGAAAATTTATTACATGCTTAATAATATTATATATCATATCTATAATACTGAGAATTATGGAATTTTCGAAAATTCAAAGAGATTCAAAGAAATTTTCGAAACTCAAAATTTCAAAAATTTGGAGGACGTTGGATACTTAGAGAAAATAGAAAAATTCAAAAATTGCAAGACTCCCAAAAATTTCAGCAATTCCACTAATTCTGCAAATTTCAAGGATTTGATTCGATTCAGAAAATTTCAAGAATTCCAAGAATTACGAAAATTTAAAAAATGTTGTAAATTCAGAGTATGTAAAAAATTTCCACATTCCTAAGCATCAAAAATCCCAGCAATGCTCAAAATTCCAAAAAACCCCAAAACTATGCAAATTTAAAGAATTTTATTGACTGCCACCCCCTCCCTCCTTTCAGCTCCTCCCTCGCACTCCCGTCAGTTTCCCTCGAAAACGTCTAAATCCAACCGTATCACCGATGAATATCGACAAACCCTCAGAAGCGCTCACACACCGGACGAACTCCTATCTATCCAAGAATAAAGAGATTCCATAGCTGGCGCGCATGAAGCCACGATCGATACTCAATAAAACATTCAGCCCTTTTCTAATTCCGGGACTTTTCCGGGTTGATGTTGGCCGCGGCGGAAAACGGAGGACATTATAAAGACGTTGTCAAAGGGTTCGATTGTGGGAGACTGGATTCTGTTGGGCCGCGGCCAAAGCAAAAACCAATCGCCGTGACAAAGTTACCGTTCGATTGGGTGACGTCTGCCGACCTCCGCTCGCAACCCCTGCACCGAACTGTCTGCTTTCCCCTTTATAAAGGAGGAACCAGATAGAGCATGGCAACTGTTGTCAAAGAACAGCAATAGTCACGAGAGTGGGCCATAAAAGCGAGCAAGTTCCTCGGTTTTAGGGACGATTCGCGTCTCCATCCGTCCGCGTCGTAAAAAACTTATCCCGAGTTACCGTAAATCATCCACACTCCAACAGTCTTAATAAACTTCCGCCAAGTTTAATTGCGTAGGAAGAATTATCCCCGGCATCTCGACACGTTCCTTCATTTTTGTTTTTCCTTCGATTTTTCGCGAAGGGAGGACGATAACGCGCTGACTTACATTCTGAAAATAGCTCTTTGGGTCGCTATCTCTGATGGGAGACGTCAAAGAAGAGAGGCGAAGGCTAGGAAATCTGATTGCCAATACATACCGTGCTCTCGCGAATTTCAAAGCAATTTCCTCGATCTATTGCCAATCGCGCAGGGCCCCGAGTATCTGCTTGTCGATCGGGACGTTGTACTTTCGACAATGCTCCTTGACGGGAAAATAAATTTTTTTTCTTTCCACTTTTTTTGCCAAACTCGGGGATAACACGGTTTATTTATTGGGGGGTGCAGAGAATTTTTGGACTTTTGGACATTCCAGAAGGTACTCAGTAACTGAATTTCCCCACACTCATTCTGGTTCATTTCAGAATAGTATCGCACTCCAAACGAAAACCTCCGGAAAAACACTTTCCCTCTCACAAAAAACCCTCAACCCCTCGCAACTCGCTGTAATTTATGACATTCGAGTGGTATAATCACACCGCGGCGAAGAAGATGAATATGGACGAGCGGACGGGAAAAAACGTGAAGAGAGGAGGGAAAGTAATAAATAGTAACGAATAAAGCTGACTAATAAACGATGTGTTATGTGAAGAGCAGTGTCAAATTTTTTATGCAACCCGGACGAAAGCTCCGTAAATCACACCCTGTCGCTCCTTTGAAAATCAAGTCTTTAAAACGAGATTTTCTGTGACGCCACGATGTTTTGATGGCTGATTTTAGCGCTTTCTCGCTCCGAGGAAAATGGAAAATAGTTGGGGAGCGTACGATAATTTTTCCCGTATCGACCCAATCAACTTTCCGATGCATCGAACGCGACCGAAAAATCCCGAGCGTCACGGTACATCGCTTCATCAATCCCTAAAAGTCTGCAAGTCCCGACGTGAGAGGCGTGGATGCGGAACAGCTCGAAAAAAAGAGCGGAGAAAAAATTCGGCAAAGTGGAAAAACAGAGGAAGTTGGTCCATCCGGTTGGAAGCCGCGAAATTCGTCAAGCGTGGCCTTTCTTGTTATATATATTCGCGAGACGGGGAATATGAGGCACGGGATGATGGACAAACGTGGCAATTTTCGTCTCCGTTTCGAGTGCAGAAGTGCACTCTTTCGCGTAAAAATAGATTGTTATCGACGTTAAAGGGGGTTGGTACATAACATGTCAATACTACAAAAATTGAGTAGTTACTAAATTTTAAAAGCTTCTTCAAAACTTTAAAATCGATCAAAACATTTTTCGATACTCAAAACCTCAAAAATTCAAATCCCAAATACTCTAGAATATCATAACTCTATAGAACTTTAAAATTTCAGAATTTCGTAGAGAAATTCACCGAAATCTCGCATAAGAAAGAAAATTCCCCTCCCTGATCGAAGTCTTGGCTACACCTTTGTGTCCAAAAATGGCTTCTTTGGGGGTAGAAAAAAAAAAAAATTCCCTGAATTCAAATTGCAGAATTTTTCTCTTGCCCTTTCGGCACTCAATCAATTCGTCCATAAACTCGAACACAAAATTAAAAATCAAAAACTTACCCGATTACTAATAACATTCTTCATGAACACGAAAATCACCCACCCAAATCAGAATCAAACCCCCCAACCAACTTCACTCTGTTCAACAAACCCTGTTATGATCCTCGCGATACACCTCCGAAATCCACTGAAACTATTTTGACTCCCAAGGCATTCCTCCCGTAATTAGCCCCATTCCGATCTGTTCGCGCGTGAAGAATCTTCGACAAATTTCTGAAACTCCGAGCCTCATTTTCGAGTCATTGAAAGCAAACGTCGCTCGCCTTTGACCGTCCCTCCCCCCGAAATCCGATTATCGGTATATTTAAATCGCTTTCGAAGACGTTGAACTCGAGCTCCTTGCACCCCGCGTTCAACTATTTGTCCTTTTACAGGGCGCGATCTGCCCTGCGCGAGGTCCGTTTGATAATGCGCTTTGTCGGGAAAATCCGCGCATTTAATGGAGCCCCTATTCTTCGCATCCGCTTCAAGTCGTTTTAGGGACGACGACACAAATGAAGATTGTCAGCGACGAGGACTCGAGGCACTGGTCAGATAATGCGAGGAGAAACGAGTCGCTGATGTATATAATACAGTGTTGCACGATTGAATACTACCGGAAAGAGACTTTATGATGAATGCTCCCCCGGCTCCCTAAGCTCGTTCTTCCGCCTTTCTTCGTCGCTTTCCGGTTTTAGAGCAATGCCCGCCCACTTGTTTCCGCTCTTATTTCGCCAAATTATTCGCCCGGTGTTTTACTATTCCCCCTTTTTTATAGAGCAGTAAATCTGGGTATCTGCATTTACCCCTCGATTGTCTTCAAACTGGAATCCTCCTTTTTTGAGACGAGTTCTGGTAGGGGCGTAGGCATGGTTTTATGGTTTCTGGATCGCTGGGCACTCGGGGTATTTTATTGGATTACGAATTCATTGTAATTTTGCTGAATGTGGTGCTTTTTGAGTTGGTCCTATGTGAATCTTACGATGAATTTGGTGGTAAATACTTCTTGAATTGATGCATTGTAAAATTGTAACGATTCCAGGGTTAGGAAATTCTTTAATTTTTGAATTTATGGATGGCAGTGTTTGAATTTGCTGTTCGGAATTTTGAATTTTCTAGGATTCAGGTTTTGTGATTTTGAGGTGGTGGTATTTTAAAATTTAGAATTGATTGATATTGGAGTAAAATTTCGGAATTTTTCAATCTTTGTATCTTATAATACATCAACTTTTATTGTTCGAAAAATTGTTGAGACTTAATTAATACAGTTTTTAACATTCATTCGAAAATTTCGAAATTCTCAGATTTTTGAATGAAAAATGTTAGGTATCGAAATATAAATATCCCAAAATTTTTGTGGATTCGAGGATTAACTGAATTAGTACGGATTAATTGCGTTTTGTCAAATATAGAATCGACGTAAATACTTCAGATATACGTCAATGTTGAAAATTTTCAGAGTTGCCTGGTCTTTTTCCGTTTTTTCGGATCAAAACATCGAAAAAGCTGCGGCTTTTCATCCGATTTGGCACAAGGCCAAACAATTTCACTGGTTATTACGAAGAATAGACAGGGAAAGCCTCAAAAAGACACGAAAAATTCGAAACCGAGAAAAATCAAATATATTGACTGCCATTTAACATATAAATAATATCACCGACGAAACGATGAGTAACGGAATAAAATGATTGCAAAAGTAATATTTATCGATTTCTTTCACTCGTGATATTTTAATATTAGTCTTTTGATATAAAACAATTTTGCTTACTTGTTTTTTTGACGTATATCGAAAGTATCCATAAGTATGTTTCTTCTGTAATCGATTTTTTTGAACCTGAGGTTTTTTCTAAAAATAATGCGCACAAAATTTCATGATACGATTGCTCGTTTTTTGAAGAACCTTTTCTCAATTTGCACTACACTTATATTCGGTGATTTTTTGATGTTTAAATAGATTCAATGTTAGAATTTGACTCATTTGAGCTTGATTGGAATACATGAATTATTTTTCGAAAAATTCTTAAGAGTGTCGAAATGCGAAAATTTCTTCAGGTACCATACTAGAGTTTCCAGAAAATTGAAAAAAAGCTATGTTTACAAATGAATATATTTTTTTTTAATTCAATATTAATAATCTGTGTGAGAATCACGAAAAATTCTAAGAGTCGCGAAAGATTCAGAAGTCAACATTTTTTCCAAAAATCTCGAAATCTCTCGAAATCAAAAAATGATAATTTTAGAAAATTCAGTATTTTTTTGAAACACTTACGAACATCTTCAAAGAATACACCAGAGCTCCCAGAAAATTCCGAAAAATCGAATTTGATAACACCCGACCAAATTTCCAAAAATACATAAAATTATCCAAAAGTTCACACAAATCTTAATTATTTGTCCATAATTTTCCTAAAAATGTCGAAAATACCAAAAAAAACCCAAAAATGCATCTCCTAAAACGTACCGAAACACCATAAAGTTAAATAAAAAATTGCAACAATTTCCCAACATCAAAAATTCCACTTTCAAGACAAAAGCTTTAAAAAAGAGTTCTAAATTCCTAAAAACTCAAAAAAAGCTCTCACTTTCGCAACTTCTCGCATAATCCCATCTCTTCCCATCTATACCGCTCGAAAATGTCTCCACAAAAATTCCCAAGTCTCCCAACCCCAACAAACCCAAATTCGCCGCCGTACCTAACCCCCCCCCCCCCCCCCCCCCCCCCCCCCCCCGCCCCCCCCCCCCCCCCCCCCCTCTGTCTCAACCAGTCACAGAATCCGCGCGTTATCGATTCCTAGTGCAAAAAGTGGATTCGGCCCCGAGCGAAACTTTGGCCAGCCGCGAAACACTCGGCTGAACAAAGCCGGAAAGTCCAGTGGGCAGAAAATTGATCCGAATATCTCAGCGCGTGTTTCGATTTCCGCCGGGGTCAAGAGGCCGGGGGACGTTAAAAATCCACATTTCGGGGCACGCGCGATCCCGTTTTATCGCCGTGGCGATATTTCATTTTACGGCACGCCGCGGTCTCGTGGGGGGGTCGCGAAAACGTATTTCGACGGGCTTTACTCGCGGGAGCGTGTAACAATGACTCACCGATCTTACCCCGAATGTAGTGGCATTCAAGCGGCGACCGCCATTGTGAGTCCGCGCGATATATGAATATCATTATGAGATATTCCGCCGCGCCCGGAGCCGTGACGAATCGATTGGTCACGTCAGGAGTGCGGCCGTTATCCGGCACGCGCGAATAAAGCCCCGCTCTCTATTTTTATCAGATTTTTCGCGTTTTATCCCGGCGAGGGTGAGCACGATTTATCGACGATTCGGAATTGTTTTTTTTTTATCTTGCCGAGCAAAAAAGTATCTGGGGAACGTCAGCGTTTAATCGATTCTTGCAAGAGTGTCGATGATTTTGATATTGGTCTGAATTAATAATCAGTGAGCAATGAAAAAAAGCATTCCAAAAACGTGCTGCACGTTCAATTAGACCCCACAATAATTTCGGCTTCATACAATACCCGCACGTGTTACACGCGTGTACATATATTTCAACAGGCGCAATTTAATTATGCCGCGTTGTGTCAGATGCAGCGCGCGATTTGCATAGCGGATCAAAATTTGTTGCCCCGCAAGAAGTCGGGACGAGATTTCTTTTCGCGTTGATGAGAATTGAGGCAGTCAAAAGGTCATAAATATGCGTTGTTCATGCGCGAATGGCGAAAAGTTGGAAAATTTAGTTTCGAGTTTAATACGGAAAGTTTGATCGTGTTAACACGAATAATTTCGCCTGTTTGACGGTAAGAGTTCGGTACTGTGCGAGTGTTCCAATCGGGCGCGGTGTAATGGAAGGCGGCAGTTGCAGGGCTAATAGCTTTCAGCTTCTGGGGAATTTCGACTATTTAGTTTCGGTAGGGAAATGTACGATGAGGAGCTGTATGGGAATTTACTGGTTTCTGGGTTTCTGAGGTTTATTTTTTGGAGAGAAACCGAATTTTTTTCTCAACTTTTCAACTCAACAATTTTTCCCGAAATTCCCAAAATGATCAGGATTTTTCGATAAATAGAATTCGTGAAATTGGACTTTTCTGAAAATTTCCGAAAATACTCAATCATTTTTAAAAAATTTCGTAAGTCTTATAAATGGGTGAAAATTGTCAAAAACTCTAGAAGTATAATAAATATAAATCATAATTAATACAAACTAGAAGAAATTGAAAAATACACATAAAAAATTCTAATGAATCACCACTGTGTAGTTACCAGATAATTATCTCTGACCCAATACACTCTACCATAATTTGCACTCTAATTAAAAGTCTTCAGAATTACGTAAAAATATCAGTACCCAACATTTCCCGTTCACATTTCCAGTACCCGATTCCAATCCCACCGTAAAACAGCCAAAAAATAATGAAAACGAAAAGCGTTGCAGCATTAATTACTCGACAGTAATTACTCGAAAAATAAAGTCACTCCCACAAAATATTTTTCCGGCAACCGCGCCAGAGAGCTCCGCAGCTAATTAACATTTCGCGTATTAATGCTGCACCGCATCAAAACATATTTATCGCTTTAGTTAAAACGACAATAAAATTCCACGCAGTCATAACGAACGCGCGTATTTCCCGTGGCTTCATAATATGACTCGAGGGCAAAGATACCATAGTCGCAGAAACCGGGCATAAACAGGGGTTGGCAGCTGGCGCAGCGATAACAATGTCACTTTCTACGCGCCTCGCTACATGTGTATAGATTTGCAAATGTTCGCGAGTAATGGTATAAGTGCATCAGGGGAGAATCTGAGGGGGGAGGAAGGGGGCGTTTGGGGGTTTATACTCCCCTGGAAGTTTCATCTCCATGGAGAATGTAATATGATTCTTAGTTTATGGTCATTTATATTTTTTCTTAGGACAGGCGTTTTTGAGTGTTCTGGAGGAGCAGGGTGATGGTTTAACGGTTTTTTGTCATTTTTGGATGAAAAATCATGGATTTCGATTGAAATATATTTTTAAATTCGTGGAAATCCTGGATTTCTAAGATTTTATTCCATTTTTGAACATTTTATAGACTTCCAATCGCGAGTTTCCGTGAAACGAACATACGTACATAAAGTCCACCGAGGGGCGATTCGCTCTGGGGGTCAATTTGGGAATCAAATTGGGAGTCATGACTCCCGTGACTCCCATTGATTCTCATAATGGTAGTCATGGACAGGGCCGTCCCTATGTTTTGCGGGGCCTTAGGCGAAGATTTTAGGCGGGATTCCTCAATTAAATATTGTTATGGATAATAAATTTGAATTTTGACGTTTCGGAAATATTAGGAGTCCTGAAAATATTGGAATATAGAAGATTTGGAATTTTCAAGATTGGAAATTATTGAGTTCTGACATTTTTGAAGGTCAAAACTGAAGATTTTGAAATCAGTTCTGGAAATTATGGAATTTTTGAAGTTCGTACGTATTTTGAAGTTTTGAAATCTAGAAATTGCGCGATTTTCGAAATTGTAGAACTTCGAAATTTCAAAATAATGACGTTTTGGAACTTGAGAAGGTTTGGAATTTTCAATTTTCGAAGAATTATGAGGTTCTGCAGTTTTGAAAGTTTTGGTATTAAGACAAGTTTTCGAAATGTTGGAATTAGTTTTTTTTTTTTTTTTTTTTTTTTTTTTTTTTTTTTTTTTTTTTTTTTTTTTTTTTTTTTTTTTTTTTTTTTTTTTTTTTTTTTTTTTTTTTAAAATCATCAAGTTATGACATTTTTACAGTTCTGGAAATTGAAAGGTTTTGAAATAAGTCCTGGAAATTATGCAAGTTTTGAAGGTCGTACGTATTTTGAAGTTTTGAAGTCTAGAAATTTCGAAGTTTTTGAAATTTCGAAATAATGAATTCAAACGTCGGAATTTTGAAGTTTCCTAAAATTTTCAAACACTTGGAAGTTTCAAAGAATTTTAAAGATGAAAAATTACCAAGTTCCGACATTTCTAAAGTTCTGGGAATTCCGCATAATTTTAAATATTTTGAAGTTCTTAAGCAAAGGAATTCCAAAATTGTTGACATTTCAAGATTTTGAAGTTCCGAAGTTGTGAAGTTTTGAAATTCTCAAAATTTTGGAACTTAAAAAGCTTTGGAATATCCGGAATAATATGGAATTGCGAAGTTTTTAGAAATTACAAAGTACTGAAATTTGAAAAGTTTCGGAAATTTAGTAAGTTTTAAGAATGTTGGGATTTCGAATTTTTCGAGAATGTCCAAGAACTCTGAAGTTTTTGAGAATGTCAAAGATTACAAGTAATCGAGTTTTGGCACCTTCAAAGTTTGACATCGTTGGGAATCATGACTCCCAAACTGGGAGTCATGTAGGAGTCGACTCCCATGACTCCCATGGATCGGAGAGTGAATCGCCCCTCGGAATCCACTGAATTTTCACTCTAGCTTTAAACTCCACATAAGTGTGTATTATTTATCCAGCTCATCGATTCATCTACTCTCAACTTTATCAAAGAGTTTATTACTAGAGTTATTACTTTATCAACTTTATCGAAAATGCACACGACATGAAAAAAAGTCTCATGTATATCTTTGCGTACAAATTGTTCGACCCCAAACTCCAAGACTCCAAAAAATGCCTTAATTTCAGATAATAGTCCTCCGAACACCCCTTTAAAAATTCGTCAACCCCATCATATATATTCCCGGCCCCCTGCCATTTTTATATCCCCAAATCGTAAAAATTGGCTTTGGATCTCGTAAATTTATAGCTTCCGTAATCCCGGATTCGTGAATTATTTTCCCTCATACGAACGATAAATTTGTCATTAGAGGAAGTTGGGCGATTTAAAATTCCGATGAGAGTCGCAAAAATGTTCTATCGCGAGGTTCGACGCGGGCACGCTCGGGAGAAAAATGCCCCGTAGGACGAGAGAGGACGGGAAGGGATGACAGACGGGGCGGTTGTGTGTACTTTAATAAATAACGTCTTGGCAGAATCGATGTCGGATGAATTATTCATCAAGCGGTAGCGAGTTCTTTGTTGAAAAATCATCATCACGCATTCATTGGATCGCGGGAGAAGAGACTTCGGAGTCTCGGTACTTGCGCTAAACTGACCAGTGCAACAATTGTCGTCGCGTCACGACCCGCCACCCACGACGGAAGGTTAACGACATCGATGAACTCTTTTTTTATCCCGTTTTGAGGTTATACCGATAAATCCGTGGAAGAGCCAAATTCGGGGGATCACTCAGAGGAATTATTGATCACGGAGTAAAAAGCTGGCGTTCATTCCGTAGATAAAGAGGTCGTTCGCATGCCAAGTCACAAATCCAGGAGGGAATCATAAAAAATAATGGGAGAGATAAGTTGTAATGCGATGGAAATAGTTTGGGAGGGGGGGGGGAGTGGGGGCGTTGATAATTGTTGCTATCTGGCGACGTTTTTTATCGGGTATTCTGCCGAAACCACATCCTGCTCGCGTTGTTTCCGGGTCTTATTATCTTATCGATTTGTTGCTTCTTGGTTTGTTGGGTAGGATGATTTATGTTACGAATGCTCGGTGGAGTTATGCGAGATGAGGAATATTTGTGGAAATTTTTGGTGGCTGAGATGTTCGGGGAGAATTTGGTGAGGAGAAATGGGAGATTGTGGTTGCGATGGTTCTGGAGAGTTTTTGATGTATTTTTGGAACTATTTTGAGTAAACATTGGGAATTTAAAAGCATCTGAGAATTTGAGGAAATGTAATGGAAATTATTAAATTTGGATGAGAAATATGTGAATTTTCGGGAGTGTGTTGCTCTCTCTTTTTTACTAAGCGACTGTTTTTGTAAGAGAGAAAAGGACAGTTGCGTAACTTCCATTCCGAGTAAAAAAAAGTAGATCACACGATGTTAATTGGGAAATTTTGGAATATTTTGTGGGAAATTTTTTCACTTTATGAAATAATTTCTGAAATGAAAACCATTTTTGAAACTCAATAATTGAATCGCTTTAAATTCAAAGCATTTTGAAAATAATCGAAAATTGGAACAAGAGATATTTGAAATTACTACGTTAGAAGTTTTTGACAAATGTTTTGATACTCCCAAAAGTTGTTCACTATGGTCTACATTTGAGAGTCTCAAAAGTTAAGAAAACATTGAAAGTCTTTTCTTAAAACTCCGAAAATTGTAAAATTATAGTAATGGATGAGGAATTGATCAATTTAATGATATATTCATGATATTTTTTTTAATGATGATGTTTTCCGAGCAGTTCTTGCAGTTTGGAGTAATTTCCACACAAATAACAGAAATTTAAACGGGTGATTGCGTCAAATTTCGCAATTACTGAGCAATTTCGAAAATCTTGAATATTCCTCAGTGGAATTTTGGGAATTCTCGAACTCCGTAAGTTTCAAGATTTTATTCATAATAACCATGATAATTTATAATTTATAATGCTATATAATTAAGAAAAAAAAAAATAAAATTCCCAAAATTTTTTCGAGAAATCAGAAAATTCAGGAAAATGATCAAAAGTTCTGAAATTCATGATTCAAAATTTTCAGTATCCAGATCAACCACAACAGATATCAAAAAATATTCATAATTTCTGGTAACATCAATTCTCATAGATAACACAAAAGTTAGAATAAATTTCCCATAAAAATGACGTCTTTTTCAATTCAATTCGAAAATCATCAAAAATATCTCTCTCATACAATTCCCAATTTCTCCCATCTTTCCTAAAATCCACAAAAAAATGTCAGTCTTCCATTCATTCACCAAGTCCAAAAATTCCTCTCGAAACATTAATTTCTCTTCCAACATTAAAAATCGTCAAAACTTTCACTTTTCTCACAAATTATTCCCTACCGCACAATATTCCCATCATAAACAATAACAACCCCCCCAAACTCGATCACACTCGAAGCAATCGATAAACTCACGAAAAACGCGGCGGCAGACGCAGACGCGCCATGAACAAGATGAAGACACATCAAGGTGAGCTTAATGACAGAGTCAAAGGGGGAAGGTTTGTCGAGAATGTTGGCAAAGAAAGGGCAGAGGCTGCGAGAACAAAAACATCGCACCGCGCCGGGCCAACAAGCCGCGCAACGTTGTAATTAGTTTCCACTGCGGGTCGAGCCAGCTCAGCATACACGCGAATATGGGAAAGACGAAGACGGGAAAAGGGCGGAGAAGGACGGAGAGCAGCATATTACTGCTGGCGCGATGTAACTCCGTTGATAGCGCAGGAGCAAATAGGACGCAATAAACGTTGCACTGTATCATCCAAGACAAGCCTTTATACGAAAACGAGTGACTCGAAAAGAGCCGAAATCCCCGGGGCTCGGCGCGGGATGAGCCCCGCGAAATCGCGCTTTTCCCGAGTGGCCCATTGATTGATCTCCCGATGAGGCAAACTGCCATTGCGTTCTGTCGTTTTCCAACGCCGTTTTTTTACACTCCCGGGACGGAAATTTTGCTTTTGGGAGTCGTGTACAGGATTTTCGATCAAATAGACGAGAATTCAGGAATTCGAGGAATTTTTCGGAATTGATTATGAAAACTTTCGATTATTTAAGACAGGACAAGAAGAAAAAGGGAATTATGGAAACTAATTTTTTTCATAATTTTTCATGTAAATAAGAAGATTGCATGACGAGGCTCGATTATACATGATCATACATGAAATTTTCCTTTCTAGAGACGAATCTACCCGCAACGAAATTTTGCATATTTCTTGCCCTCGCCGCGTTTTTACAGCCCCTTTTATCGCCGAGTTTTATTGACTTTTCAGGGGGTTTTGGCGCGTGAAATCATAAACTTGAGCGGCTGGCATGGCCGACGTAAAAAAGGGATTTTTTTTATTTTCCTCCCGCGACGACGGCGAGGACAGGCCGAGACAAATGATTAATGAAGGTGGGGTGTTTTGATTATAACGGCCCCGAGGGTGACCTACGGAGCGTACGTCATGCAATTAGAAGATAAATCATTTGTAACGCGGAATCGCGGTAATCCATAGGGAAGGAGGGAGGAAAGATGGAAAAAATCTCGGGTGGATTCGTTGAAAGGATGAGGGTGTTTTTTGCGAATACTTTTGGAGATAACTTTGTAGGAGATTGAAATCCATCGTTTGTATTGTTTTGTACTTTGTATTGTGGTTGATTGGATTTGTTGTGTTTTTTGGAATTTTGGTGGGACTTTTAGAATTTACTTAGTTTTTGAGCATTTTCGAGTGTTCTTAGTTGTTGATAACGTCAGAATTTGAACGAAATTTAGAGGGTTGTGAAATTTTTTCTCATTTTTTGAATTCTCGGAAAATTTTGAAAACGCGTATAATTTAAATGAAAAAAAATTCAAAAGTTCTTAAAAATCGTGAAGTTCCCGAAAATGGTGAATTTGTGTACAAGTTTTGATACATTTTCGAAAATTTCCGACATGTTCAGACATAGAGTAAAATTTTGAAAAATTGTTCATCAATCACATACCCTGTCTCAGTTTCTCAAAAATGCCTTGAAATTCGAAAACAAAGTCAAGGGAATTTTCTGAAATTTCCAAGTCTATTTTATGATAATTCTTAAATT
>JAPYZK010003915.1:0-11458 GCA_030522785.1 Platygaster equestris
AAGGGAAAAAAAGTGTGAAGAATAGTGAGTTAAATATTCGAGAAACATCGCTTTTGTTCGAACAGTTCGTATTTGTGATCAGAAAGTTATGATACTGTTAAAATATTATCGAAAAGAATATAATTTTGATTTTTTTGCATTCTTGTTTAAGTTAAGGACCACCCGTCGAACGTCGCAAAAAAGAAAAAGGCTCTGATAACAGCTGAAGCTGACCTGATATTGCCGAGGATCGATGATCCAAAGCCGCAAGTCGTCAATAACCGTGAGTATTTGAATTTTTTAGCCAACATTCGTGTAGAAAATAAGAAATAATTTTGGAAAATTTTATTGTTTGGGAACATTATAGAAAAATTGGGACGATTTGATTCGAAAAGTAATTATATTGTTGACACGTAATATAATGTTATTTTTGTTTCAGTTGATGGATCCGTACTTACGCCCGAAGTTGAACAGAAAAAAAGAGAGCTTATCACAAAAGAAGCTCCAGTCATCTTGTTAAAGATCGATGGCCCTAAGCCAACAATCCTCAAAAAAAGTGAGTATCGCAATTTTGTAGCTGAAATTTGCGTAGAAAATTATAAATTGTTTTTGAGGACAGTTTCAATTCAATTTTTCAATGTGTAAAATCAGAATATTATTAGAAATATATAATATTAGAAAAAAAATGTATAAGAATTTATCCGCGAATTCTACGAAAATTTCGATAATTTAGAGCATATTATAATCATTAATTTCTTGACATTCACGACAATCCTGAAAAAACATAATTAATTTTCCAGTTCCCACATTGCCGCCCAAGAGAGGAATGCCGAAAAAACGGGTTCGAATCAACTTGAAGAAAAATAAATATAAAGAATTCTAATCGCGAGTGACGAAATGTTTTATTATCAAATTGTGATAATTATTATAATTTTTGTCTGATAAAACTATGAAACTGAGAAATTTTCTTCTGTGTGTATATTTTATTGCTTACATTTTATTTATCCAAGAAGAAAGGAAAAAAAATGAAGTAGGATGGTTGATACAAGCATATTATTGAATGACTAACATTTTGCCTAAAGTGTGGTAGACACAGTGAATTTATTAATAACAAGAAAAGACATCGGCCTTGAAATCTCGGGAAATTTAAAGCGAACATCGGGAAACTAAAAAGTTGGCGAAATATGGAAAATTTTAAAGAAAATTCAGCTCATCGGAAATCGTTTTCGAGACAGTTTATCGTCAGAGATTTTTGTATAAATGATAATGAATTATTAAAAAAAAAATTGTGGAAATAGTGAAAGTGCGCGAAATTGGAAGAAAAATTGTCGAATTCGATCAATATGGACATTTTTTAAAAGTATGGTGCAATTAAAACTGATATTTTGATAATATTTTCGACCTCAAGATTTTTATAAAAAATTGAAAACATTTTATATTTATTGAATTTAAAAAATTCTCGGAGATGTAAAAATATCGTATTCCATATTTCCGGAAAATTCCGTGAGTTTACTAGAGGGTTTTTACATGACTTTTCTGTCACTTTCGGAAAATATTACCGGAATTTTTAAAAAAATTTACCTTTTTGTGGGACATTTCAATGAACTTCCGAACATTTTTGCAGGTAAATTTTACGAAGCTTTAACAATTTGTTTGAAAATTTTTGAACATTTCCATTCAATGATTTCTTCAAAATTTTACGGAGTACGTATTTCCAAATAAACTTGTTCCGAATTATGAAATTTTCCAAAACTACAAGTTGATCAAAATCCTATGAAATGATTTCTACAATCCGTAAAATATAAAATAAAAAATGCTCAAAATGCTCGAACCTTAAAAATCAAAACCCAGATGAAATAAAAAATTCGAAGTTCCGAAAATACCCCCAAATTTCCGTACATGTTCCATAAATTCCGTGGAATGTTATTTTCCACTACATTTTTAAAACTTTCTAAAAAGTTCTCAACAATCCCTAAAATGTTCCAAACATTTCTCGAAATAATGAAAAATGCTGGAAAATCGTCCAAGTATACGTTGTTGTTTTTAAAACATGAGAAGATGAAACCGAGAAAACTCTATTAACTCATATTCTACAAAACAAACAAATTTGTGTGTATTTTTTTGTATTTCATTTTCAAAGTTATACACTGAGAAAAAAAGTTTCGTAAAAATTACTGAATTTTTATATTCGTTCGTAATGCAGCAGCAATAAATTAAGTATTCAATTTTGGTTCGGAAAGAACGAAATTTAATTTTGTTAAACCAGACTTTGAGATTAAGTCGATTTTACTTAATTCACTTCGATAGTCAAAATAATCTCCCGGTCATTTTAACGAAAATAAATGAAAGTCAAAAAATATTGAAAGTCCAATCAACCAAAACATACCCTTACTATGAATATACATATTTATTTTTAATGATCATCTTTTACATTAAAGAAAATACGCGAATACGTGGCAGAACTTACGAATTTAATTTTTTTCAAAATAATAAATCAATTAAAAACTTTCCGAAATAAGTGATTTGAATCAATTGAACTTATTTCCTCCGAATAAATCAAATTCCGTCAAAACGACAATAAATTCAACGTCATAGCAAATATTTTCCTCAGTGGTTTCGACTACAGCCAGCTCACGAAATTAATTCAGTAAAATCGACTACACATTTAGTTGGTTCGTTCTCTGCGAAACGGATTCAGTACTTTCAACCACAAATGTTAGTTATTTGCACTCAATTTTTTGCTCAGTGTCGCCTCTTATCGAACGCACCGCGAGTATTGACGGGGACGGGGAAGAGAGCGAGGGCAATTTTAATACATCAAACTTTTCAATTTGGCCGGGCAATGTCCTTTTCTGAAGCTTTTTTCCATCTCCCTCTGTCAGCGATACTTTCTGATATATCGCTTACATGCCGCGTAACGTTAACAATGATCAACGCGGAATCGATGCGACGCGTCGCGACGCCAGATCACCCTTGATCTCGGGCCCGTTTTTCATCCCCCAAGTCACTCCCCGTTGCATGTGCATGCGCCTCCCAAATATGTATACTTATTCAAAGGCAACCAAGGAAATACGCGGTTCGCTCTGTCACGACGATTTATGCGCTTTTCGTCGTTCGCAAAAACGCGTTTCCCTCGAGTTACCCTAGTTTTCAATTGGAATGAAAGTTCGATCTTACACGCGCTTTCATACACAGTTTCAAATTCCATGCAAAAAATTGATAGTTATCAACGAATAGATAACCAGCGAATCGAAGTACAATTTTTGAATTCATTTTCATAAATTAAACAATTAAATTTTGGAGTTTATATTTCTCAAGTTCGTTGAGTTTTCGATTTTTTTCGGTTTTTCGGATTTGGATCATTTTTACAGTTTTAATATTGAAAAATAATGGATATATTTCGCAACTAGTGAAAAAATCAATGATTTCAATGTATTCCGAAATTTTGGATTCGAAAAATTTCTGTGTGCATCAATTTTAAATGTACAAAACGATTTAGCATCTTCTGACTCGGAATTTTAAAAAACAAAAAAAAATCAGAATTACGAAATATCGGAGTTGAAAAAGTTCGACACGTAAACAATGTTTGAAATCTCAAATCAAGTAGTTACATATTTTCAAGTCTTCTAAATTCGTACTTTCCCGAATTCTGAACGTTTTTCAATTCCAGTACTTAAAAAAAAAAATTTGGAACATAGGAAACTAATTCAAATGGAATAATAATAACAAAAGGAAGTAATAAATTTTTTTGGAATGAAAACAACTTCCATCATAGTAGAAGATATCAAATTTTTTACATCTACGCGAATGTATAATTAAAAAAAAGGAATGTAACGTTGAGCATAAAAGTATGATGAACCGGTCGATAAATATTTGAATAGAATTTCTATCAAGTCGCAGCGAATCAGTTTTTTTTCCCACATTCTTTTTACAATAATCTTTCGAGGAGTTCCAACTATAAAACTCCACTCGCCTTTAATGAACAACATTTAGTTTCTATTTTATTTATATATGTGTCATAAATCAAGATAAATTACGTTCGAAATGCTAATTAATGCATGGAATTTTAATGAAACATAAAAAGAAACTCCTCTCAAGTAAATAACAGCTCGGAGCTATCGATCACAAAACTTCCACTCAACCAGCCATTCTCCAACCATGAAAAATCGTTTCAATAAACCGTTCTACAAATTATTCAAACACGCAACTTGATGAAAAAAAACTCCCCTCCCCCCATTCACAGAAAATTTTTCGTATACATTGTATGCCGTATCCAGTATTAAATATAAAGGATGTTGTAAAAGATCACGATTACGAATAAGAAAAATGCATTTCTATAATTTTCCGAAAAGTGTACCAGTTTTTTTGTTTCATTTTTGCGTGTAGAAAATGACTGATTTTTCTAACTGTGTGGAAAAAACAGCTTTTTTCCACTCGTGGAAAAAAGAGTGAGAGCGATTCTCTATTGACTCATGAAAAAATTATCTATATCTCATATTTTGAATCAATTTCGAATATTTCCAGCAATTAGTAGAATTTCTTATAAAATGTAAGAATTTCGTGATTTTATAGTGTTTAATTTTTGAAGAATTTCTCAAAATTTTGTAAATTTGAAAGTTTGCTAAAACACTGTCCAAAATTACAAACTTCGAAAATGTAAATATTCAGGAATTCTAAAATCGTATTATCGATCTGAAATTCAAAAATTTTTAAATCGAAATCGAAAATATATTCGAACTTCTTTCTCAATTTATTTTACAACTCAAAAAATTATCACAAAATGCGAAGATTAGTGAATTGCATGAATAAATCCCGAACTGGAAATATTTCGACTCTCGTGTTCAAAAAAATTTGCGCACTCTTTTTCCCGAGAGAAAACTGTTCTTTTCACATAAGTGGTCAAAAATCGGTCACTATGGCATTTTTAAAAAAAATATAAAAAAAATATGTATCCAAACATTTCATTACTCGAGGAATTTTGGCCACAGGTGCGCATTTCGTGAGACGTATTTGATTTAAATATGACAAAAAAATAGCAACGTTATCGCGGCCCTCGTTCGGAATCCAGCGGAGTGCAAATAAACTTGGCGAAACTCAAATTTCACCGCGCCGTGACTCGCGATTATTTGCCGAGAAACGGCGCCTTCGTGGAATTTCATATTCAGTGACGCGAGTTAATCGTAACGATAATTATCGATAAAAAAAAAGCGTTCG
The DNA here is from genome assembly GCA_030522785.1 of Platygaster equestris. Taxonomy (NCBI): domain Eukaryota; kingdom Metazoa; phylum Arthropoda; class Insecta; order Hymenoptera; family Platygastridae; genus Platygaster; species Platygaster equestris. Next base: position 5,194 of record JAPYZK010003915.1, read on the forward strand.
CGTTTTTAAGTTTTATAAATATAAATTACCCCGCGTTATCTCGAAAAATGAACTTTAGTACTGCTCGCTTCTCGAGAAGCAAAATGGTTTTTTAAATTTATCCTAGAGCTGAAAGTGTGTATAAAAGTCGTAATTTTTCGTCCATTATTTCCATACACTTTTTCGTTCGAAGAAATTAAAAAACTCGAGCTCAGATAATGACCGATTTCGTAATGTTCATATAAAAAATTTTAATGTTCTGAATTCACAAGTTTTAATCTTCATCTTCAGGAATATTGAAATTTTAATTCTCTCTTGATCTCAGCACTGGAATTACAACGAAATTTTCGTTCAAGTTTAAATTCGATCTTTTCATTTCAGTGACTATCGGTAACTTGAAACTTTCATATTTTTTTTCTCCGCGTTCTGTCATATCGTTCGATTTTTTCCTGTCACGACTGATAAATTAATACTTACAATCAATAATAATAAGCCCGAATGTTAGATTCTTGATTAGAGGATAAAACACTGATGGGTTGGAAGATAAAGTTTTTTCAACTCGGTTTTCGCGTTGATAAGAATCCCCGGGTGTCATTAAATTGCTTATCGCGATTTCGAGTAAACAAAATTGATCAATCGATCAGGGGGGAGCAGATGAATGTTACAAAAGTGAAAAAACAACGAACGCTTGACTCATTGATAAACCCGGGGGCCGGGGTATGATGCTGATGGACAATGTGTGCCCGGGATTTTTGATAAGCACGAGAAAAGCTTTCATTTTTCGCGTTTTCCAACGTTTCCCAAAGCTCGGAATTCAAAATTCCGAAATTTCCGAAGCTCAGAAACATTTTCAAAATCGAATCTTGAGTTTCAGAACGTAAAAACAGACGATTTTAAAAATTAAGAAACATTTCGAGAAAGGACAATTTTTAATGACAATTTCGTCAGTCGAAAAAGATAAAAATTTGTGGAACGAAATTTCGATCGAATTCGAAATATCAGAAAAAGATGAAGTTTGATTCACTACATTTTAGGATTCAAATTTGAGAACGAGAAGATGATAAAATAAATAAATTTGACCACTTTCAGCTTTTAAATTTTTAAATGTTGGAAAATTATAACTCCCCAACATTTCACATTTTACGATTCAACAAACAATCACGGAATCGCCGAGAAAACAAAGGTTAGTAGAAAATTCCACTGCGATTGCGAATCGTTTTTTTCATTATTGTTATTACTCGCGCGATACGTTTATTTGCATTGGCGCGTATTATTCCAAGGCGGATATAAAATGTATCGGGGTGTTGTTTTTCTCGGGCGAAAAAAAAGAGTGAGTTTGTGTTGGAGCTCGAAAAAATACGGCTGGAAAGCCGCGCGTTGCCTGATAAAGCGAAACCGACTTTTCAGTGTGTACATTGACGCGATTGTCTTGGCAGATAAATAAAGAATCTGAATGACATACGAAATGTACACAGTAATGCGAGTTGATACGATGCGCTCGGAATTTCCCTGTAATTGAGGGAAAAAATACTGAAATCCGAGTTTCCCACAAAGCGGTCATTATTGTCGAGGCTTTTTCCTCGTAGAAAACATTTCTTCACGAGTGATCGCGCATTATAGTTACTGGAGTAGATTAAATACAAGTCTGAGTTTCCGAGTAGAAAGTATCAATAAAATTACACGAAAATTTTATATACAATTTTCGAAGTATATACGTATACTATCTATCTTTTTCATTTAATTTGTACATTTCCTTTGCATAATATATTTCCTCTAATAGAAATATTTCATTAAATACATTTTTGTATAGTGGATTCGAGTACAAATTCTAAAAATTTTGAGTGAAATTCCACTCGTTTCAAAGTAAGATTTCACTCAGTAAAATCACTGTTAATTGTATCTGAGAGTGAAATGTAACTCAAAAAATGACTGAAAAATTGCTCATTTACAGGAAAAATTTTACTGAAGTTTAACTTACAGGATAATTTCACTGACAGAAATTTCAAAAGTATGCAGTTAACTGAAATTTGTGATGGGATACTTACAATTTAATTTCTTTAACGTCTCAAGTGTCAGCATTTATGATAATCTTCGGAATTCAATAGAGGAATTTGAGATTGGATAATATTTACCTTGAAATATTTCGGTTCTGTGATTTCAAAATTTGACAATTTGTAGATTTACTTAATTTTCGAACGTCATATCGTAAGAATGAAAAATCATAAAGTGCTTGTAAATTTTTTGCTTGTAGAAATTATCATATTGTTCAATTTTTACATTCTCTAAGGTCAAAATTCACGTTTTTCAATACACGAATTGAGATGTTCATACTAATATAATTGTAATTTTTGAATTTTCAGAAGAAAATAATTGTGAACAATAATACTGAAAACTCCGCACACAAATTTTCGAATTTATGAATTCCTGAACTTCCAGAGTCTTTGAGATTGTATAGACTTTTTTAGAATGTTTTCTTTGCGAAATTTTAATTATTATATTATTAACTCATAACATTTATAATATTTTATTAAAATATGAATTTATTATTTATTGATTGAAATACAAATGGATTATTTATTCACATTTTATCAAAATATGAATAACTTATCCATGCATTGGAATATTAATTAGTTATTAATTCATATTTCATTTGAATATGAAAATAATTACACAACAACATAATTTCATTGATGTGAAATTCATGTCAATGTCATATTATCATATTATATTAAATTCTCAATGAAAAATAAGAGAACATAAACTGTAGAATTTGAAAACTTTCATCGTAATGATGTCGAATCCAAAATCTACAGATTCAATAAATCTCTTACTCTTGGAATTCCAATCCTCCGAATTTTCGAATTTTCGACGTCAGAATGAGAAATCGAAAATTCTCAGAACTCCAAATTCTCAACTTCCCTTACCTAAATTTTTTCCCACACGGGAAAAAAGTTTCTGTCCTACATATCAAGTCAAAAGCTCCCGATGCCCTAACCAAAATATTTTGCTTCTTCTGACGTACACAAATTTTTTCTAACGAATTGCTCTAGTACATACACGAAATATATTCGAAATGAATTCTTTCTCTGCCAGGAATTCGAATTTCACGAAATTCAGATTCCCCGATACTCGTAAAAAGTGTGAAATAAAACCGTAAAACCACGAATTACAATTTCCGATTCATGCGGTAGACTACAAGAATCCCGATATTTCATACTACTCCGAATACGCCACAGTCCGCCCGAGCGAGGACCAAGCCTCTTCAAAATTCATGATCTCTCTAATATCACGACTGTTTAAAGTCCTTTAATTTCAGTCTAACGAGTTTCTTCAATACGAGTTCCCTGCAATTTTTCGAACTGAAGAAAAGGGTGCTCAAAATCCGCGTTTGCTATCAAAACCACAGTCATTCCGAAACTCATTCGGCTTCAACCAACAAAACTCAACAACCTCACACAGAAAAGCTGGTTTACTATAGCCAACCAAACACTCGGTACATATTTAGCAAACCAAATTTTTATTTGTGCGTACCAAACTTTGACTAGCTGTACCAAATTTTCATTTAGCTGAAACGCATTTTTGGTCGCTGGTAATGAAATTTTCTTCACTCTAACCTCAAAATTTGTACTTCAAATGTATTTTTCGGCTAGCGTGAAGAAAAGTACCGTGTTGGGCACGCTGGCAATTGTCGATTTTGACGAAATGATTGCGGCACTCGCCTTCGGCTCGTGCCACAACCCTTCATTTAATCAAAATCACCAATATCAGCTTGCACAACAATGTACTATTGGTTCTCTCTACCAAACTTTTTGGTTGATTAAATATCTACCAAACGACTTTTCGGTGCAATAATTCCAAAAAGTCCCCCCAACGACCTCTCAAAATCCGCAAGTCCCAAACCTCGCTCACCTCGTAAACGATCATCAATAACACGTCGACAACCCAAAACCTAACCTCCAAATAAAAAACCCCGACTCACCCTTTCCTCCTCCCGAATCATCTCCGCGATACCAGGCTTGATCTCGAGGTCGTCAGGAGCTGCAGCCTGGCCTCCGGCGACGTTCTGGTGCTGCTGCTGCTGTTGCTGCTGCTGCTGCTGTTGCTGAATCGTCATCTGTCCATGGGAACCGAGGTGGTTGACAGTCGCGTGTGAGCCCGGGGTCACGTGCCCGCCGGCCACGTGGTGGGCGCTCATGGAGAGCGAGCCGGCGCCCTGGGCCGGGGGCGGGGGCGGCGGGAGCGATACCGGGAGCTCCTGGAGGTTGATTTGGGGGGTGACGGAGATCGTCGGGATCCCGGGGGAGCCGAGGGAGCGGGGTGTGGAGGCGAGAGCGTGCTCGGAGGAGACGGAGGGGTCGTGCTCCTCGGGGTTGCAACGCTCGGGGCTGTTGAGGCCGAGGGTGGGCGAGCGCTCGGCGGAGCCCCGGCGGCGCTTCTTGCGGTGGGAGCCGTCCTCCCCGAGGACCATGGGCCGGGAAGTCGTGAGCTCGTGCTCCGTGTTGACGTCCGCGAGGCCGCGGATCTTGAGGCTTTCCGCGACCTTGAGGAGGGGGCCGATCTGCTCCTGGGAGACGTTGATCTCGCCCTTGTACATGAACTCGACCGCGGCCTTGAGCTCGGGCCACTTGATGTCCTTCATTATGACGATGGGGTGTTGGCAGGGGTTGTCGAAGAAGAGCGCCTGGAAGTACGGGCTGCACGCCGAGAGCACCATTTTGTGGGCCTTGACGGAGTGCCCGTCGCACGCGAGCGTCACGTCCACGAAGCTCTCGCTCTGCAGGAGCTGGTCGAAGACGTTCGTCAGGTTGCTCTGGTAGTTGTTCCAGCGCAGGCAGAACTGCTGGGGCGAGCCGGCCCCGCTCTGTTGCGTCATCCTGGCCTGTATCAGCTGGCCGCGCCGTCGGCTGGATCACTGGGCAGCAGCCTCGGGGCGACGGCGCATCTGGAACAGCGAACGCGGCACGCGCCACTAATAACACCTCTACTGTCACTGTCTCGGCCTGCACCGCATGACAAAACAACAACGCACTGTCACACTACTCTCGGGGCGAGCTAACGAATGAATGAACAATGAACCGTCGAGATATACTAATGTTTCACCGATCGGCCGACGCCGACATCGCGGAACGCGTGCTACGGGGACTCGAGCGAAGTACGACGCCGATTGCACCGCGAGACGAGCGCGTCGCGACTGGCTCGCTTATCCACGTCGCGGTGTACGCGTTCGCTCGCACCGGCGCGGGTGGTGGCGTACAGACTCCTTCCCCACCGCGGGCAGCCGCGATAGAGGGGAGAGGCTCTCTCCTTCCCCTTTAGCTCCACCGACAATTGTGTACTTGTGTTCTCGCCGCCGGCACCGCGCGCCCCCGGAACCGCCGCCGCGGCGCGCTCACACCCCCGACTCGGGAGCAGCACTCCACGCTGCCCCCGCGGTACCGAGGTGCTGGCTCCGCCCCGCAAGTACGCCTCTGACCGCCTCTGTTCCTTCAGCTGGCCAGGTGAGCACGAGCGGGATCTCGACTTTTCACTTTTGTGGACGAACTTGGGCTTGGGGATGGCAACCAGGTTGCCGGGGGACGCTGGGAAGACGATTTAGAATACGGCTGTCGAGGTAGGGACTGTCATTGCTGCATGTGGTTCATAAATGGACTTTATTCAACGCCCGCGAGAAATATGTAATTTCGTGGCCCTGCTGAGAGTAGACAAAACAATGGATTACCTGACTGTTGACGTATGGCATGCGAGTGATGAATTCGTTCGCCCACTAGTGGGCAACTAAGCTGTTCGCCCACGCTCATCTCAACGACCTATAGCTATTTACTCACTCACGCTCAGTTTAGCTACCGTTTACGCACGGATAATGGTAACAAGATGGCGGACAAGTGACTCGACATATATCGAAACGTCAAACTCCCCAACCCTAACCTTAAAATTACAAAACTGTGTATTGCTGCAATGTTTTTGTTGTTGTTTACAAGTGTCGAATACAGTCATAATCAATCCCGGTGGAAATCAAAGCAACGAAAGGGATAATTAGTTTTTAACTCCCTAAAGTATTGGTCAAAAGAGGAGATTCCACTCGCGTGTTTCCACACTCGCTACGCTGGTGAGGCAATCTCCACGCTCGAGGAATCTCCTCTTTCTCCCACTAGTCGCACAATATACTATTTTGATCATTGCCCACAATGTTGTACGATGATGGTACAATGACGGACACATCGTTAGCAGTGGCGGATCCAAGGTGGGGCTATGGGGGCTATGGCCCCCCCCCCCCCCTAAAAAAACC
>JAPYZK010003916.1:0-20043 GCA_030522785.1 Platygaster equestris
ATCCACCACTGCCCTCCCCCACCTACCCCCAATCAAACCTACCCAACTCAAAGACCCTAAAGAGCCCCATTATCCACAAACTCAGAAACGTCCGATATGACGCTTCAGAAATACGTTTTTATTTGCCCGTCGCCACTGGAATCCGTTACAAGCCGTATCGGCCGTTTTGTACCCTAGAAGGAAGTGCCCGGATCGTCTGGTTTCTCGGCTTCCGTTGATAGAAGCGAGCTCTATCCCGTCCAAAAGCCATCGCGATTCATTACGCCGGCAGTAAAATCCCCATACATTTATTCCCCATTGTTCACCCCGTCCCGTACTTTTCCGCGGGCACACGCGAGCCCCATAAAAGCTGGCGGGGTAAAAAAAACGGGCTCGAAAGAAGGACCGCGAAACTTTCTCCCGATCGATTCCCCGACGAAATGGCAAATCGAGATCGTGCAATGCCGTCGTACGGTGCACTCTCTGTATTAGGCAGTGCCAGTTCTTGCAGCCGATTCCCCGTACTCGACCGATCCGTCGTGACACGCGCGCGGGGTGCACAAGGAGAACCGAGTTTATCGTGTACAACGGAAAAACGCGGCCAAGTACCGCGCCATGGGGAGGGTATTGACATGGCACGTTTCTCGATGTGCAGAAGGAGCTTTTTTTACGGATGTGATGTTTGCAAGGTGAGTTTTGCGGTCGTTGAAAAAGCTCTTCTGCAGAAGATAAGGGGTATATACAATAACATGGGGAAAATACGAGTTTTGACGATTTGAGGCGTGGAGAAGATTGAATTTTCACCATGGCGTTGGGGAAAATATATATTATGTGTAGTGGAATTTCAGGTATAAATACTTCGAAACTTTGATATTCATGCGACTTTGTCAAAGCTTCATAAAAACAAAATTTGGTAGACTTTGAAAATTCGAGAACTTCAAATTTTAGATTTATTATTGACTCAGAAATTTATCTTTAAAATTCTCAAGACTCCGGAATTCCGAAACTTTAACAACTTCCAGAATTTCCGAAATTTTGTAATTGTTTCAAATTCGTAAATACTTCGCGATCCCAAAAATTGAAAAATTTCAAAACTTCTGAGCTTTGAAACTTTTAAAATTTTGGAACTTGAAAATTGTTAAACTACAGATTTCTTTGAGAATTGGAAATTATTTGGAATTCGGGATTCCGAAATTTTGATAACTTTCGGAGTTCTCGAAACTTCGTAATTCTTTCGGATTCTGAAACTTCACAACTTTAAAACTTGAAAATTCATTGAAATTTGTCCGAACTGTTGAACTGTGAGATCCGAAAATGCGAAGATTTCGAAACTTCTAAGTTTCGAAATTCTTCAAAACTTCGAACTAGGCATTTCCGGAACTTTACAAATTCCAAAACTTGACAACTTTACACTTCAAAATTTTTTGAAATTCCGCAAAATTCTAAACTTTCGAAACCTCGAAAAAGTTCAGGAATACATGATTCATCAAAACTTTAAAGTTTCAGAACTTCGCAAAACTCCAAAACTTTTAAACTTTTGAATTCACTCAAATTCCGAAATTTCGAAACTTCAGAACTTCAAATGCTCAAAAAGTCTAAAATCCGTCGAAATTCATCAAAACTTCAAAATTCCCATACTTCCAACATTACTAAACTTCTGGCCTTCAAAACTTCAAAAATTTATCGAACTTGCAAACTTTTAAAATCTCCAACCTTCAGAATCTCAAAACTTAGCAACTTTTGAACTTTGAAATTTTTTAAAACTTCGAAAATCGTGAATATCTTTACAAACTTCGAAAAATTTCAGAACTTCTAGAAGTTTATAATGACTTCAAAATGCTCAACAATTTTCAATTTATTTTTAATTCTCAGACGTCAAACTTTCCTAGCTTCAAAAAATCCAAAATTTTCGAAACTTCACAACTCAAGAATGCTTAAAAACTCTAAAATTTTTTACCCAAATTCGTCGAAAGTTGAAACTCCATAATTTCGAAAATGCCAAAAAACTTTGATGTTTCAAACTTCAAAATTTTCGAAATTCCCACAATTTAAAAAATCCAAAACTCAACGTTTCAGCTCCAAAATTATTGACATTCTCAAAAACTTCAAAAATACGAAATGTACGGAATTTCCTCAACTCCAAAACTTCGGAGCTTCACAATTTTATTAAATTCCATAACCTCCAAAATTTCCAAACCTACAAAAACCCCGAAAACTTCACATTCACAACTAAAATATGACAAAACTCTCAACCTTCTCCACTCGCACGTGAATCACTCAAAAATCATACACGTTCAACAAGAACTTTTTTCTATTGCAAAAACGTAATTCCCCGACAATCCCAAATCATTTCCAGGGCATCCAATTTTCCCTGACAATTCCCCGTTTCCCAGGTGCGCAACAACCCTATTCTAGAGTCCTTTCAGATCTTTCTACTCTGAGATCCGAGCTTTTCCTTTTCACAACACACGGCTTTGGCGGCGTTTTCTCCGCCGCTGTTATCAAGGCACCGCTTATTCAGGCTCTGCTCTTCACGAGTGCATGGCATCGCCACGCCGGCGTGACCGATTCCTGCCGCGTCATGTTTAATGAATATTGCGAGGCGCAGGTCCCCGCGATGTTTCATTACATTGAGTTTTTCAAGGGACGTTTTTCCCCTCGGGACATAACGCGCTTTCATAGGGGTTGCGCCGTCATGACCTATGGGCTCGGGGGTCATTTGGGAAATTGTTTTCAATTATTGTTAGTCACGGATTATTCCCGCCCTTTACCAAATTTCATGAAATTTTACTCCCCGAGGAAAAGGGATTAATTTTAGGTACTGTCTAGATGGACCTAAAAAAAGCAGTAAGCTCCCGACGCTCACGTTTGATGTGTAAACATCTTGTGCACACTATGTCTAAATCTTTTAGCATCTCCTAAAATTTTCTATAACCTTCCAGAACCATGTAGAATATTCTAGAACCATGCAGAACCTTCTAAAACTTTCTAGAACCTTTCTTATAGAACTTTCTGGAACCTTACAGAACCTTCTAGAACCTTTTAGAATCTTTTAGAATCTTCGAGAAAATTCCTAAGTATTCATGATCCTTCTAATATCTTCTGGAACCTTCCAAAACCTTTCAGAACATTCTAGGACTATTCATAACCTTTTAGAACTATTTAGAACCTTGTACAAAATTCCAAAACACTCTTGTACAACATTTCAAAACCTATATGCAACTTTTCAGAAGCTTATAGAATATTCTAGAATCTTCAACTACCTCCTAGAATATTTCAATACCTTCAAAAACTTTCTAGAACCTTTTAGAACGCTTCAAAACTTTCTACAACATTCTGGAAACTTACAGAACCTTTATAAAAATTAAAAGAACCTTCTGAAATTTCTTAGAACCTGACGCAGAACATTTCAGAACCTTCTGCTATCTTTCGAAACCTTCCAGAACCTTCCAGACTCCCCTAGAACTATTTAGAACCTTCTACAACATTCCTGAAAAGTCTAGCAAAACATTACAAAACCTACAACTTTTCAGGACCTTCTAGAATATTATAGAATCTTCAACTACATTCTATAACACTCCAATACCTTCAAAAACTTTCTAGAACCTTTCAGAACATTTCAAAACTGTCTTCAACTTTCTGGAGCCTTACAGAACCTTCTAAAACCTACAAGATCCTTCTAGGATTTCTCAGAACCTGACTCAGAACATTTCAGAACCATCTGAAACATTCACGAACCTTCTACTATATTCTGAAACCTTCCAGAACCTTTCAGAACCTTCTATAACTCTTTAGAACTATTTATAACGTTCTACAACATTCCAGAACAAGCTTGTGAAACATTCCAAAACCTTCTACAACTTTCCAGAACCTTCTAGAATATTCTAGAATCTTTAATTACCTTCTAGAACATTTCAGAACCTTCAAGAAATTTCTAGAATTTTTTAGAACCTTCCTGAAAATTTTAGAAACTTCTAGCGATCGACGATATGCGTGGATCTCTGTAAGGTCGCCTATTTACTCTTACGCCTTACACCTTACATGTCTTACGCTGCGCGAACCAATATTGGCCCATACCAGGAGCGAAAATAAAGATGTTTACACATCAAAAAACGTTAGATTCAGCTGAACCGCTGTAAAAATGGTGACCAGGCGTATTATTTTAATAGTACTGTCCTATTTTCGATCTCGTTGCCTTAGTGTCCTATGTTATTTTTGGAATTTCACGAAATTTAATATTTTTTCGATCTTATACGAAAAACAATTGTGTGGAATTATACTATATTCGGACTTTTTCAACTTCTGATACTTCCTATGGGTAACTTTAACTGTCAAACTTAATGACGGAGTGAAAAAATAAACCATCATTGTTTTTTTTTAATTTTCGTGATATAGGGATTGAACTGTTTTTCGTTCTACAACCGGAAATTGAACTAAATTTCATTCCAGTTCCGGTCCATTAAGACATTGACGGAGTTTTGAGAATTAATAGACAGTTTTCGGCTCCAATTTCACGGAAGACAGTTTCATTCTCATCACGTGGTACGGGGAATGGAAGTAAATTGAAGGATGCACGTTCAAAAGTTGATAAGCGCCAAATTTCAAATTTTATACAGGAACGTAGAAAGACGTTCGCTTACTTACTCATCGTTAATAATTTATTTCGGGAAAATACTACGTCGGGAAATTGGCCGAAAACGCTTACTCATTTTCAATCCTAAAATCTCATCAACTCAAATTCTAATGATTGATGTAAGTTCAACTAAATAAGTCGGGAAAGTGACTTTCGAGAAAATCGTATTTCGGGAAAATACTTCGTCGTAAAAATAGCCGAAAACGCTTACTTACGTTCAATAACTCTAAAATCTCATCAACTCACATTTTAATTAATGTAAGTTCAACTGAATAAGTCATGAAAGTGACTTTTGGGAAAATCATTTTTCGGACAAACACTACGTCGGGAAAGAGACCGATTACGTTCAATCCTATTGTAAAATCTCATTAACTTAACTTCTAATCAAGTCTAAATAATTTTTCCCTCTTCTTCCTGTCATCCCACAAGACATGAATTCCGGACAAATAAAGCGATTAATCCAAATGTACGATTCGCCGATAAAATCCTAAATCGCCGCATTGTTTCGTTTCGACGGAGAAATGCCTGGACGGGACGATCCGTTCCCCTTTACGGAAAAGTCACTCGTTACGTCCGCCTTAACTCGCGCACTAATTGGACGCGCGACTGATGTTTCAACGCGCGCATTCCGGATAGAACCCGAGGCAAATTTCCTGACAAATGAGGCCGAGCAAGAACAAGAGCCGGGGATAGTCGTGCGTGCGAGCAGTGACGGATGAGCGCGGAAACCCCGAATTCTTTTCAGCCTGCATCGAGCGAAATCTGCGCAAACCCTCGAGTCGCGTGCAATTCTTTCAGGAATAATGCAACTTCGCTCGGTATCAATTAACCTTCTTTGTTTCGAGACAAACGAAGGAAGATGACAATCAATGATAAAAATACTTGTTTATGACTGAGGTTCTCTGAGACAATTTTTTAGTACATATTTTCGAATACAATTCGAAAGGAAAAATTTCAGGAACTTGAGGGGAAAAATCACGTAAGATATTTTTTGGGGGAGAGGGCGTGTGTGTCATTGGAAACCTTGCGAAATACTAAAATTCAACTCAATAATCGAAGAAATTGGAACTCCCAAGAATTCAAAACTTAGGTACTGGAAAATTCCCAAATTTTTAATTTTTCGAAATTTTTGCAGAGTTCTCAAATTTTGGACATGTATTAGGAAACGTCCGAAGATTCTTGAAATTCGAAAATTCCCAAATTTTGACAGTAACTTTTACATTTTCCACTTACATATCTACTTTTTACTTTAGCCAAGATTTCACAAATCACCGAAATTCAATGGCAAAACGTAAACTCGAACATTACGTCAGCCCGCGTGGGCGTATTCGTGTCGTATCCCAAAAAAAGCCCAAAACTAGGTCATCGGCTACGAGCAAAGGAAACGCGAAACTTGCGGGTCGAGGCTTCGATCAAAGACAAAGGGACCGGTCCGTTCCGGACATTTTTTCTCTAATACAGGCGAAAAAGTTATTCGGGAGGAGGGACGTTTTCGTGAAATTTATGCCTCCGTGAAAAAAGGCAGATTTTGCAAGCCTCGCATTCGGAGGGGCAAAAATACCGCGGGCTGCTTTTTTTGCGCGAGCAGCAATTACAGAGGGGGGAATTCGAGGCAGTCGAATCCCAGAAGAGAATTCCTAGACCGGTCGCGACACATCTCTATCAATCTCCCGATCGGGGAAGAGAGATTTATTCGACGTCCCCGAAGCGCGGGAAAAAACGAGACCCGGCGTTTCGGCGATAAATAAAGACTTTCGACGTTAAACAAATTGCGGGATCGATTACGGATTCGCGGAGACGAGGAATTATAACCCTCGATCCAAGTACGGGAATTCGACGTTTGAATTTGAAAGTTACGAATCTTGAAGTGAATTATTGTTAAGTAATTTTGATGAAAAGGAAACTTGAGAATTCTGAAATTCTCGAGTTTTTGATCGGAGTCACAGAATTTAAATAACCGAAAAAATATGTTTTGAAAGCAGTATCTTACGGAAACAGAATTGAATTATTTCAATAAGAACATTTTGCACTCGAATTTTGAAATTGAATAATTAATAATTAATTAATCGTTCGAACCGTAAAAGATACACGAAAAGTGTGCGTCTATGAAAATTTTAGAAAATTCTCAAAAATACTGGAAAATACTCATGCATCGTCCGAAATTACTGACAACTCTCATGAAAAATTTTGACTGTTTTTTGCTGAGAATTAGAATTTCGCAACATTTTCAACAAAATACACGTAAAGTGTACATCAGTCCATGAAAAATTTCGAAAATTCTGAAAAATACTGTAAAATACTCATGCATCGTCCAAAATTACTAGGAACTCTCATAACAAATTTCAACTGTTTTTTATTGAGAATTAGAATTCTGTAACATTTTCAAAAAAATCAAATTCTCAAATAATTTAATAATTCTACATTTCTCCAAAATTACACCATTTTTCAAACTGTAGAAAATGTATTTTCGCGAAGATTCAAAAATATCGAAAATTTCCCAATGCTCTCAATAAATATAAACTTTTCATAATTCTGAATAAATATAAATTTTTGGGACTTGTAAATTTTCACTAATATGTGCTGAAAACAACAAATATCCACTGTCAAATTCTCACAACATCTCAATAATTCACAATTTTTCAAAAATTCAGACCAATTCCGATCACGAAGAATCACTATCCACAAAAACGCTCTAAAATTCTAATTCGAATGATTTTACGGAGCGCAACTAATTTCAGCGACGAAATTTCATCGCACTTGGCCCGTCAGCCGATAACGCTCTTTCTTATATCAAATGAAAAATTTTCTGATAACTCATCTCGACTTGCTATCTCAAAAAAAAAACCCCCCAAACCATAATAATCACTCCCATCTCAAACCAACCCAACCTCTGTAATAAAAAAACAAAAAACAAAAAACAAACAATCCTTCAAATAGCGTCATTTGCGGAACGACAATAAACCTAAACACGAGCAACCGCCGCATTCCAAGCGGAGCATTGTCGGAGCAGGAAACGAAATGTATCGTAAAAAATTACCATTGTTATCGAACTCGACGAAGCCGCATTGGTTATCGGACGCAATGTCGCAACGATAAACTGCGCCTCCGCGATAAACCCCGCGTTGGGAAGTCTGCGCCTGCGGTGCACCCACGAGGACCCTGAAACACCAACACAAACACCCCCTTGAAATACCTCTGAAAATGCATTTTCCGACTATTTGTTTTCTTTGAGAGTATTTTTCTTTCTGGTAAAAGATGATATGGTCATTTTGGGAAAAACGTGATTTCTCGCAGTATTTTTGGGATGTTATTTTAGTATTTTATCAGGGTGTATGAGAATGTTCGGAAGAAAAAAGTTCCAAGTTTTTTAAAGTTTTGAAGAATTTTGAAGTTTTCAACGATTTTTAATTCTGGAAGTTTTAATTCTGAAAGTTGTAGAATTTTGAGATTTTAAAAGTTATGCAGATTCCGGAAGTTTTCAAGTTTCAGAGAAATTTCAAGTTTTTGAGTTTTGGAATTTGAAAATTTTCGAAATTTTAATGTGAATTATGAATTTCAATGTTATTGAAAATTTCAAAGCATAATTAAAGTTTTAAAGAATTTTTGTTGTTTGGAATTTTCGAAGTTTCAGAAATTGCGAAAGTTTTGCAGTTTTGAAGAATTTTAAAATTTTGAACAATTTTTAATTCTAAAAGTTGTCAAATTTTGACATCTTATAAGTTATGGAAATTCCGAAAGTTTTCAAGTTTCAGAGAAATTTCAAGTGTTCAAGTTTTGGAATTTGACAATTTTCGAAATTTTAGTGTGAATTATGAATTTCAACGTCTTTGAGAATTTTAAAGCATAATCGAAGTTTTGAAGAATTTTTGTTGAGGTTTGGAATTTTCGATGTTTAAGAAATAGCGAAAGTTTTACAGTTTTCAAGAATTTTAAAGTTTCCAACGACTTTTAATTCTGAAAGTAGTCAAATTTTGAGATTTTAAAAGTTATGCAAATCCCGAAAGTTTTCAAGTTTCAGAGAAATTTCAAGTTTTCAAGTCTTGGAATTTAAAAGTTTTCGAAATTATAGTGTGAATTATGAATTGTAAAATTTTTGAGAATTTCAAAGCATAATTGAAGTTTTGAAGAATTTTTGTTGAGGTTTGGAATTTTCAATGTTTAAGAAATTGCGAAAGTTTTAGTCTTGAAGAATTTTAAAACTTTAAATTCGACAATTTGCGTAATTTTTCATGTCTTGGGATTTTGGAGTTTAGACGAATTTGGATGAATTTTTAATTGTGAGAAAAATTTCGAAATTTTAAAAATTGCGATATCTCAGTATAAAAAAACTGGAAGGAATATAAATCGGCGCCGATATTCGCCCCGCGGTAATAGATATTCAAGTTCAGTTGCGCGGGCGGTAAATCATTCGCGGCCCGTCGATTCAATCACTGTAATGGTCCCGGCAGTCTGAAAAATGGCTAAAGAAACGAGCTCCGCCTGAATCAATAATGCTAATGGCCAATTTGGTGCAGTGTGTCAGGCCGGCGGGTAAACTGCGGAGGCGACGATCGAGATCGGCCGCGAGTTACGACGCCCGGCGTCAAAGATTGAGGCATCCATTTGCAGCCTCGTTATTGCCGATTACGACCAGTCATTTATCGGTCGCTCTCCCGCTTTATTCGAGGTACAAGAATCCTCGCTTGCGAAATTATCAATCGCTGAAGCGAAAGCGAAAGTCGATTTTTCATTATTTTGAAGCTACACTCGGTTAAGGACAGGCTCCGTCAGAGGCGAGATTGAGATTCATATTTTGTTTAATATATTATTTCCTGGGCCTTTGCATCTTTCAAAGATTGCGAGAAGAATCTTCGAAGGATGAAATTGAGTCAATTTTTTAAATGATAAGAAATCATGAGTAACCTGGGAATTAAATTGTGTAAAATTGAGCAAAATTTTCTTTAAAAAACACGGAATACTTTAGGTAATTGTAAATTATAATTATCATAAATTACAATTGGAGAGTATTTTATACGTAAAAGTACCTGAAATTATTGAAAATACGATTGTATAACATTTGAAGGAATTTCAGAAAAAAAATGATTTTTTATCATTCACGATTGAATTATCGTCATTGAATTTAGAAAAAAAGTTGTACGTACACTGTAGAATTTTCCTTTGAATTTAATTTTCTTTTGAATAAGCACTAATTTTAAAAACCTCTAAAGTTTCAAAACTTGACAATTTTCAAACAACAAATTTCTCTGAAACTTCGAAAATCTTTGAAATTCTCAGAAATCCAGAAATCTAACACATGTAAAACCTCGAAGTCCTTCATTTTTGAGGAAAAATATTGCTTATTTCACAACTTCCAAATGTAGAAACTCAAAGATTTCCGAAATGTCCAAAACTTCGTAAAACCAACATTTCGAAATTTTCGAAACTTCAACATTCCAAAATTCTTCTGAATACCAGAACTTTCAGGATTTCTTAAACTTGACAACTTTTCAACTTCAAAATTGTCCAAAACTTCGAAGTTTACGAAAAACATTCGAAAAAAAAGTTTCCAAAATACTTCGAATTCCTTCAATATTCTTCGAAATTCGTCAAAATTGTGAATTCGTTCAATAATCCAATAATTCTCAAAAATCCGTTTTTCCAGACCCAACAAATTTCGCAAATTCGTAAAATGAAAAAAAAATAAATACATAAAAAAAATAAAAAATGACCTCATTTTTCATTCATGTAAAAATTCATCTAAAAATCCAAAAGTTACGTAACCAAAACCTTCCAACCGTAAAATTTCATCGTATTCGAAAAATTCCGATCCCGTATTTCCAAAAAGCCTAAAAAAATGGCGAAACCCATAAATTGAAAACCTCCTGAAACCTCGGCAACCGCGTCTAATCCGCGAGATCGAGCGATCTCAAACAAGCTCGCGATATCCGATCGTAATTGCCGGTCGTTTCCGATCGATTCGCGCGTTCTCGATACGGCTCAGACTACGTGGGACGAACCTGATGAGTCTTCGACGCGCCCACCGTCTTCGAAAACGTACATTCATTCAAGAATAAACAGTCGTCACGCTATTAGGGCGAACCGGTCTTTCCGACGTTCGCTTTCGTCACGATCATTTAATTCACATGGTCGAGTTTCTATCAATGAAAAAGTACATTTTCTAGGGGGGGTCGTGCATTTTTTTCCCCGACCTTGCAGGAGTTATACACGAGAGTCATTCCATGTCAGATTTCCATTACACCTCCACGTTCGTTCCAACGGAATATTTTTCCCAACTATTTTTACAAGAGTTCACCGTTAGGTAGTGTATTGTTTTAGTTTTTACAAGAAATAGGCATAATTCGATTATATTAGGTAATGATTGCAAAACAAATTACGGATTAATGGGTTACACATCAAATGAAGATTTTGTGACAAATTTTGGATATACAGATGGTTTGGTGACAAATATTTCGAAATTCTTGGCATCCGAAACATGCCAAATTTCCAAAACTTCTGAACACTCGAGTTTCTGAAATTTGGAAAATACTTAACTTCGGAACTCCAGAATTGAAAATCCCAAAACTTTATAATTTTCAAACGACAAATTCCGTCGAAACTTCGAAATTCTTTGAAATTCTCAGAACACCGGGATTCTAAAATTTTAAAAACCTCAACAATTTCTACATTTTTACTTGAAAAATGGGGTAAATATTCATTATAATGCCTAATTTTTCACAACTTCCGAATTTTGGAACTCCAAGATTGCCGAAATTTCTAAAATTTCGTAAAGCCAACATTTCAAATTTTCGAAACTTCTAAGGTTCAAAGCTTTGAAATCATTCTGAACAGCAGAACTTTCGGGATTTCCAAAACTTCCAAAACAACGGAATTTGAGAACTTTCGAACTTAGAAATTGTTCATAACTTTGGAGAAAAAAAATGTTTAAAATACTTCGAATTATTTCAACATTCTTTCAAATTCGTCAAAACTTCAAAAAGTTCGAAACTTTTAACCTTCAAAAGTTCGTAATTTCTGTAATGTAACAATTTTTTAACTCCAAATTTTCTTAAAATCTCGAAAATCGTCGAAATTCCAGAATTAGAAGTTTTAAATTGAACCTTTCGAGTTGCCATAGTGGAACCGTCAAATTTTGGAATCTTAAGAAACTTGAATGTTCAAATTTCGATTTCTACATCTTCTAATCCAAAATTTTGAAGATTACAAACTCTAAAACTGTTGAATTCGAGCCTTCTGACATTAAATCTCATAAAACTTTAACATTTTGCGATCTCATTTGAATTTTTGAACTTGGAAACAGGAAAAAGGAAAACTGTAGAGTACTGGATTTCTCAGATTTACGAAAATGACAAAATCTTAGGAATAGCATTGCCAAACCAAAAATTTTAATTTACTGTTTTCAAAACTTGCATCAAATCTCAAAACTATCAAGTTCAGGTAAATTCGGAATTATTCAAATTCGTATTTTTCGAAACTCAAATATTCAAAAACTTCCGAAATTTCCAAAAAATCAAAAATTTAAGACCTCCACAATTCTATAAAACTTCAAAAGTTCCAAAATTTTCCGAGCTCCAAAATTGCTAACCTCCGAAAATTCCAGAACTGTCCAACTTCCAATCTTAAAAAATTTCGAAACTTGACCATATTTTCAAACTCCATATTAAAATTTCTTTGAAATTCTAAAAACTTCAAAATTCATAACCCGGCGTCAACTTCCAATATTTTCGAAGATTGCAAAACTTTGGTACTCCATAATTATTCTATCCAATTCCAGAACTTACAAAATTTCCCAAGCTTCAAAATTCCTAAACTGCACAACTTTAAATCTTCGAGAATTGAAACATACAGTAATTATCAATGATGAAAATAATGCCACTCTCTTTCCTTCCCTTCGACCATTCATCGCGTCAGCTCGGAATATAACAACACATCTTAACCACCTTATCTCGCTGTCGTACACTTGTAAATAAGCAGCAGAAAAAAAACCATCATCCTTACCGTGGGGATGGCTTTTTTTCGGCGATTAGAAAGCGCGACTGGTTTCCCCTTCGATTACCTCTCCTATTATGTAGTAGCAACGCGATGACTGTCGCGTTTTTTTCACACCTTCCAACTTTTTTGATAAATGAACGCATGATTCACGCGCGACGAGATTCTCGAGAGTCCGTATTTTCCTGATACTGATTGTGTTTAATGAGCGAGAAAATCGGGGATTGTGGGAACACTCGAATTCCGAATAATCAAACTGTCACGTCATTACTGAGTTATTTTCTTTGCGTCAGTTGGAGAATAATTTAGATCCGAGTCATACGTAGGTGTTATTTCATGACTCGGATGTTGATTTTATCACTGTAATTGTTGGTGGTTGAATCAGTTGGACGAATGTAAAAAATTTGATTAATCATTTCTGATTTTCGTAATGTTGTTTTTCGAATTTGGAGAATTTATCTCGAGTTTTATAAAAATCATGGTTCTCAAATGTATGTGTTCATGAAAAATTTTTGGGATTGAAGAAGTCATCTGCATGGAGTTTGAAGTCATCATGAAAAAAACCATAACGGAAATGAAAGACTCCTTATTTTTTGATTCCATTTTCTTTGCTGTTCAAATACATATGGGGAATCCCTAAACTGATTTCAAGTGCCTCCTCATGATTTTTTACTCGAGATAACTTTATATCTGTGTAAAAAACCTGAAGCTGAATTAACATTAACTTTCCACTTTCGTCAATACAATTTTTTGGATTCTGCAATAATTTCTCCAAGTGCAACAATGATTATATTGAAGATGATTAATATCATGTTCAAAATCAAGTTATGAATCATAATTTTCCACCAAATGTGAGGTTTATGGAACGAATTTTAGAATCACATTCGCTGAAAAATCATCGATCCACTAGTTACGAAATTTTATATTTTCCGATACTGTCAAAAGAGTGCCAGTTTTTCACGCTGTTGGCATTTTTCCACCGTTTCCGGACAGTTTCCCGACAGCAATTTTCTACGGCATTGAAGAATAGTAGATTTCGCAACTTGTGTAGTAATAGTTTTCTAAAAAATGTGAGGTTTTTAAAACGAATCTTAGAACCATATTATCTGAAAAATCATTATTTCACTAGTTACGAAATCTACTATTTTCCAAGGCTACGTAAGTGCCTGTTTTTCCACTGTTGCTATTTTTCTAATTCCAGTGGAAAGTGGTCGATTTCTCAACTAGTGTTAAAATTACACTGTGCAACACCAGAAAAATGAATTCGAATTTGATAGACGATATCGAAAGTATTGGTACTCATGAGACGATTTGCCAAGGGATTTTGTTAGGTTAGCTCAATTGAGAGAGTAATTAACAATTACTGTAAGTTTTGTTAAAATCGCCAATTTTAGCTCTTTTAAGTCGTTAAAAAACGAATTATAGGTATTTGAATCGAGAAATTCGTTTTTAGCATCATTTCATCCGAAAAATTGCAAGTTGCAAGAATAAAAAAAGATCGATCAAAAGATCATTATCGTGACAAATGATCCTAGACCCTTTTCACAGCAGGTATTATCTCCCATGGGCTAGACCTCGGTTTCTACCAGTTTTCCGTGCAATATCGCACGGAAAACATGTAGTAACTGAGGTCTAGCCCATGGGAGAGAATACCTGCTGTGAAAAGGGTCTAGGATCATTTTTCACGATAATGATCTTTTGATCGATCTTTTTTTATTTTTGCAACTTGCAATTTTTCGTATGAAATGATGCTGAAAATTAATTTTTAGACTCAACAAACCTATAATTTGTTTATTTACGACTCAGAAGAGCTAAAATGGACGATTTTAACAAAATTAACAGTAACTGTTAATTAATCGCTCAATCGAGCTAACCTAACAAAATCCTTCGGCGAATCGTCTCATAAGTACCAATACTTTCGATATCAGTCATCAAATTCGAATTCACAATTCCAAAGTTGAATTTTGTCGCACAGTGTCATTTTCCAACGACAGTGAATTTCAGAAAACTCAGATTCTCCATAAACGACAAATATTGTCGGGCCGACAATAATCCAATTACGTAATGATACCCAATAATTCGGGTCGAATCGGAGGAGCAAAAGTCCGTGAAAATCGAATGATGCCGGTGATCAGAGTGCTCCTTATAAAGTAGCGGAGGCTGCTTGTCGAGCGGGTCGGGGACGTGCGTACTCCTCCGCTTCTTGCGTCACCGCGATCGTTTAAAATAACGCACGCGCGCGGGGATGACATTGACATGCACGCGTCTCATTTCCGACGCATATCCTGCTCGGAACCCCCGGAACCACAAAAACTACGTCTCCTTTCGCCGGAATTTTCGCTCGCCGCGTCAATAATTGAGGATGTACAGTCGAATTCGAAAAATTGTTTTGTCGTGAACATAGTCTGCCGGAAAAACCGTCTTTCGAGAAAACAGACACGGTAATCCATTCCGATAACATGGTATAATGAATGCACAAGCACAATGAATCACGGCGACAAAATCGCGAAAGTAGGCCGCGGGAAGATCTCGGGAGAAATAGAAACATTCGCCATCGGCGCGAAAGGAACCGCGAGAGAAAGCGTCGCGATGATAAAACGCTCGGGAAAGGAACGATAAGCGATGGAGACGAATCGCGTTGTGCAATACCCGTCTCATTTTCCCGCCAAATAAGGCCCTCATCGCTCTTCCAGCGATATAACTCAATAGAAATCCCAGCTTTTCGGGCCTTGACCAGTCTGGTCGCAAAGGCCGCTCGATCGTTCACATTCTATGTATGGTTTATTCCGTACCAGATCGAGGATCAATTTTTTTATCGTATTGCAGAGACGTCGAAGCTCAAGGGGGAGGGGGCTTCAACCTAGTCATTTATTTATCCACTACGGCAAAGTGACTATCAAAGATTTTCATTTTACAATTTTCGCAAAGTTTCGGAATTTCGAAGTTCTGAAAGTTCAGGAACTCGTTTTTTGAATGATTCTGGATTTTGGGACTCCGAAGCTTGGAAATCCAAATTCAAAACTTGTGGAGTGTTTTGGATTCAATGAATTACGTGGAATTTGAATCTTCTCCATTTGAAGATTCTGAAGTCATAAGATTCAAATGATTTGCCAAGTACGAATGACTTGATACTGATGAAGTTTCAAGGTAACCCTGGAAAAATTCAATTTCGAGGGTTGCAACTTTTAACTTGAAGTTTGCGGCTGAAGAAAAAGGAAGGGTTTGTACCCTTAATTTCGAGGGTAACTATGAAAAGGATGCAGCATTTACCCTGAATTCGAATAGTAACCTTGAAAAAAGTCCGAGTCACAAAGTTTTAGGATCTCGATTAGTTTTCCTACATAGCTTCGCTACAACTGTCTAAAAATCATTTGAGTTTCTAGTGAATATTCAAATATTTCAAAAATTTCTTGATTAATTCACTAAAAAACCCCATTAAATCTACTTCCTTGTCAGACACAGCTAGCAAACCCAAATTCACCTTCACCTTCGCCTAAAACCAAAATAACCCCTAAATAGATCAATCATCTACGCGATCAATTAGAAAAAGACGTTCCCTCCATTACTGACGCTAAAAAAACCTCCCCACAAGAAAACATGTCCAGTAAAAAGTTACGCGATCATCATACGGGGCATGTGAAATAGGGTGAACATATGACCTCGTCTAAAAATTACAATAGGACTTTATACTGTCCTATTGTGAATTTTAAGACCATGAGATGGAGTAGCTTCAATTCAAAAATTTGAGGTTCCACGAAGTTTAAAATGTATCATCAGAATATTATTTGAAATCCTCAAAACTGTGAAAATTCTCATCTTTTCCAGAAATTTCAGGATTATAAAATTTCTCGACGTTTCAGGACAATTAAAATAATTAAAATTATCAAAACTTCGAAAATTTTCCAAGATTTTCAGAATTCTTAAGATTTTCAAGATCCCTGAAATTTCCGAAATTATTAAAATTTTAGAAACACAGAATTATCAAAATACTTGAAATCCTCAAAACTGAGAAAATTCTGATATTGTTCAACAATTTCATAATTACCTAAACTTTCAATTAATAAAAACTATTTTTATTTCAAATCCAAAACTCAGAAATTTCAGGATTATCTGAATTACCTAAATTCTGGAAATTCTCACAATTTCTCGAAGTTTCAGGACGATGAAAATATTTAAAATCATCAAAACTGACAAGTTCTTACGATTTCCAAAAGTCTTAAGATTTTCAAGATTTTTGAAATTTCCCATATTCTTACATTTTTAGAAATCACAGAATTATCAAAATATTTGAAATTCTCAAAACTGATAAAATCCTCATATTGTTCGAAAATTTCATAAGTATCCAAACTTTTAATTTAACAGTTTTCAATAATTACAACTCTTTTTTATTTAAATCCAAAACTCAGAAATTTCAGGATTATCTGAATTACCAAAATTCTCGAAATTTTCCAAATTTCTCAAAGTTTCAGAACAATTAAAATAATATATATGAAATTATCGAAACTTTGAAAAATTTCCAAGATTTTCAAATTCTTAAGATTTTCAAGATTTTACAAATTTCCAAAATTCTTAAAATTTTCGAAATCACAGAATCATCAAAATATTCGAAATCCTCAAAACTTATAAAATTCTCACATTGTTCAGAAATTTCATAATCACCCAAATTTTCAGAATTTTCGAAATTATCAAAAATTTTCAATCTTTTGAGATAATTCAAATATTTGAAACTATCAAAACTTTGAAAATTCTCCAAGATCTCCAAAACTCCAAGATTTTGAAGATTCCGAAAAATTTCGAAATAAAAGAATCATGGGAATATTATTTGAAATCTTCAAAACCAAGAAAATTCTAATCTTTTTCAGAAATTTCAGAATTATCTAAATTTCCAAAATTCCTCGAAGTTTTAGGACAATTGAAATATTTGAAATCATCAAAACTTCGACAATTTTCCAAGATTATCACAATTCTTAAGATTTTCAAGCCTCCTGAAATTTCCGAAATTCTTAAAATTGTAAAAACACAGAATTATCAAAATATTTAAAATCCTTAAATTCCCGGAATTTTACAAAATTTTCAATGTTTTAAAATAATCGAAAATTTTCAAATTATGAAAACCCCTGTCTTTATTAAAATCCAAAACTCGTAATCGATAGAAAAAAAAAAAAATCGCCTCCTACCGAATCGACACAAATTTTCATTGTCCAAGTTTCGAAGATAAATTCAATTGAAACGTCGCTCGAAAACTTTAAAATCCTCAAATTCTCGAAATTTTCAAAAATTTTCAATGTTTTAAAATAATCAAAAAATTTCACATTATACAAACCCCTGTCTTTATTCAAATCCAAAACTCGTCATCGATAGAAAAAAAAAAAAATCGCCTCCTACCGAATCGACACAAATTTTCATTGTCCAAGTTTCGAAGATAAATTCAATTGAAACGTCGCTCGAAAACGTCGCTCGAAAACCCTTCCTTTGTTATTTAGCGTTCGTATATCAAATCCATTGTCATTAATGGCAGGGCTTATTATTTTATTGTGTGCTTCCTTATAAAGAGAAGGGCATGCCAATCGTAATAATGCCCCGACATGATTATACATACGGGTCTTGTAGGTAGACCGCTTTCCTGTCATTATTTTATTCAATTCGGCTCCCTCGCCGCGTATTAATAACGCCAGTTTTTCTACGATCGCAAACCCGAGAAACAGAACATTAATTTCATCGACAATACCGGAAACGTCAAAACCATGTGGGCAACAGACGCGCGGAGAAAGCGAATGTCCAATTTTTCAACCCCCGGGGAAAATGACTTTCCTGGTCGGGAAAAGGGAAATTTGGTGTCAATGGAATCTGCTCCATTATATCGAGAATTCTGGGGATCGATTAATTTATTTTGGACGTATGGTAAACTTTTGAAATATAATTTGAAAGTTGGTTTATACTTTTTTAGAGAGGTTAGAAATTTTCATTATTTTCGAAAATGGAATTTTTGACAACTTTTGAAAAGAAAAATTAAGAATGTTCGAATTTGTGAAACGCTCTAAGTTCATGATTAAGTGTTTTTCCGAATTGTCGAAATTTTTCTGAAATGTTTTTCCTTAAATTGATGACTCGGAGTCAAAAAATTTTTAATGAATCAATTTGATTTCGACATGTTTTGATTCTCCCAAGTTTTTTTTTTCGGTTTTAGAAAATCAAAACATTTCGAAATCAAATCAATTCATTAAATTTTTTGTTGCGTCTGAATCATCAATTTGAGAAAATTTTTTTCGAAAGCCGCAGAGTGGAAATGGGGTTAAAATGTCTACAGAGTATTTTGAATTTTTAGAATTCGTGATAAATTTTGTGGATGTCTATTTTTCTACAAATTTAACAAATTTTTGGATTTTTCCAGCTTTTTCTGTTCCGTTCCATGAATTTGGCGGATTATGAAAGATGTTGAAGAATTTTGAAATTTATTTTCGAAAAGCTTATTAATTCGCGATAAATTTTGTAGATGTCTAATCATTTTTCCAAAAATTCAACAAATTTTTAGACTTTTCCAGCTTTTTTTGTTCCATTTCATGACTTCGGTGGATTATGAAAGATGTTCAAGAATTTTAAAATTTACTTTCAAAAAGCTTATTATTCTTCAACTAGCTCATTATTAAACTAACTTATTCCTTATTCAACTGTAAAAGCTCAAAAAACCAACTCACCCCTTAAAATAAAAAAATCGGAAAAACCACAAGGGATTAACATTAAACGTCTAAAACTTGTAAAATTCTATGCATTTTCCTCCGACGCCCCCCCCCCCCCCCCCCCCCCCCCCCCCCACCCCCCCCCACCCCGCCCCCACCCCCCCCTCCCCCCCCCCCCCCCCCCCCCCCCCCCCCCCACCCACCCTCCACATAATTGCCTAATTGCTCTCAGGGGCAATTCGTCTCGCTCTCCGTGGGATTTTCTCTGAAGAGTACGTACGGATACATTGCAACAGCAGTCGAGTAAAAACACGTGTCGCGAAGGCCGGGTAGCATTGTAATTCGGACAAAAGGCAGACGCGTCATGTGTCCCGCTCGATGACCGTACGATCGTGCCAGATGGCTCGCAGAAGTGCCCGGAAAAGCAAGCTCTCTTCGGAGTTATTTATTGTTGACTTGCTGCAGCGGCGAGTAAAAAAAAGGAGAGGAGAGAAAAAACAGTAGCCGTGGAAGAATAACTTTGCCTTTGAACGCATCCCCTCTTCGACTACTCGAGTTTCAGACTCGTCTACTTGAGCTCCTTTCGTTTGTACAAACGTTTGCTTTAGCGAATCGAGATTCACGTTACGATGTTTGAGCTTGAGGAACATGTTTTCTATCTCATATGTGGAATATTGTGTGATTTTGTTTGACTATGGGAGTAACTGTCTTCGAAGATATTGATTAGAAATCGATGAGAAAAATTTTTTTCCCTCGCACACTCGAAAA
>JAPYZK010003917.1:0-11159 GCA_030522785.1 Platygaster equestris
CCAAGCATATTTTGGATGCTGATAACCTTATCATACAAATGATAAAATTATCATAACAATGATTTTCTTTCAGATGAGCAAGGCAATCTATTCGGAAGGTCTGCCAAGAAGCAGAAAACTGACGAAACTGACGGTAGGATGGAAAATGTTCAATCATCTCCTTGGACAATTTTTTGCTTGCTCGTCGCTTCGCTCTTTTGTGAAAACTTTTCACTTTACCTCCCATACAACGTTTTTCTATATTAATTTACTAACATGTTAGTGAATGAATATGGAAAAAAGTTTTAAACATCTCTGAAGCTTTCACAATGTCTAAAATTTGAGACATTATTCAAGTTTTCATGAATACTTGATATTTATCAAAACTTGGTGATATTGGAACTTCCAAAATTTAATAAATTTGCGACATTTGGGAGTTTCGAGAATTTCGAAGCTTTTGGAATAAGAAAATACGTTAATTGCCAAAAATTTGAATTTATACAAATTTTCGATGATATAAATTTATTATTTTATTATAATAATGATTGTTTTTGCATCAAACCCGAGTCAACGATTTCTCAGAACGTCACGAACCCGGGGAAAAATATCTTCGATCGCAAACACCAGACTTCGTTATCTCGTTTTTCCTCAACCGAGATTAAACAAAAGCCAAAGCTCCTTAAACTGCGGTTCCGTTAAGCTGGATACATGTGAGGGTACGGAGTTCACCAGGCAGGTCCGGTCTTTTGTCTAGATCAGGTGATCCTCTTATCCCTTTCCGACTACACGCTGCCTTTACGTTTCCGTTTCCTATTCAATTTTAGCCTCTTTTTTAACGATCTCAGACCCCGTTTTCATCGAAACAAAAGATCTAAGGGATCTACACTTGTCCCCTTTTTTGCCCGTTTTTCCCGAGAAACGCGAAAGGACAATCGACTCGTTAGGAAAAATTCCGTTTCGGGTGAATCATCGCGATATCTTGTTTCTCGGCACGAGCCGTGAATACGATATTAGGGTATGTTAAAAAAACGCGAAGGACCCTTCTTGCCCGGTCCAGCGTATCGAATTTGCTGCCGCCAACTTTTATCGTGACTGCCATAAAAGCACTTTTCAAGGGCGATCCTCGGACTGGGAATGTTTTATTCTCGAGTTCGTATCCCTTGCATCCCAAGTAGCCGGGGTGTCCCCGTGTGGGAAAATTCCGACAGAATCGCGCTGATTTCCTTCAAGACGCAGAAAGTTGGAGGTTTTTCGGGCTCTCGCCGGGAGCCGGCATCGGAGCCGGGATCAGGAAAAGGAGAGCGCTGATCCTGTATTTGAATACGAAACTTCTCTTTGCCGCCCGCCTCCCCCCGTCTATCTCGAGGGACTACATGCATTTTAACTACCCGACAGATGCCGACGGTCTCACGCTGCCCGACAGATGCCGACGGTCTTACTTTCGGCGACTGAGGACAACTCGGGGTACTGGAGAACAGCCCTATCTCGCGTGTACTCTTTATGTCGGGTGGAGTGATCAGCTCCCAGAGGTTAATGCCTCTGTTTGGAGCAAGCGGAATATCGTCAAAGATTTTTCGATGGTTCGCCTTTCACTTTGTAATGCCTAAATTCCTTCCCCTTCCCATTTTTAAAATTTTTAGGAAAACGGGACTATTTCGGGCTCGGGGTCAGTGTGTGGTGAGCAGTACGTGCGGCTCTCATCCAGTGGCACAGCTTTTCGAGTGTTCTGTTCTCCTTAATTAGATTCTAGGTTCATCTGGGTCAGGGTGCGCAAGACGTATTTGGGGTGCGATTTGCGGCGGAGACGAAAGGGTCGCGTAGAATCAAGCGATTCGCCAATCTGCGGGACTCCGCGGCGTCGTCTCCAAGGTTTGCAAACCTTAGAGTAATGTAACTTTGAGAGCTGGTTTTGGGGTATGGAATTGTTTTCGTAATAATTATATTTTTCATGTCGTAGGGTTGATCGTTTACGGGTTCGTTCGCTGTGGCATATTAGAGAATATTTTCATTTTTTTTATTAAAATTTCATGTCGGATAGTTTTTGTCTAAGTTTGGATCCCCTGTCCTTTCTATTCAATAAGGCGACTTCATTTAACCTCAGTTTGACGTCCCGAATATTTATAGAATAAATATTCGAGCCGCACATTTCATTCTCACATTTCAACGAGCAATTTCGACTGTCAATGCAAGTTTGAGTTCGACCGGATGTAATAAAAATCCGCCGACCTCGTGCGATCGCGCAGCGAGGAAAATCACCAAGTGTTGAATCGCCAAAAAGGCAAGAAATGCGAAACCAAGAATCGGCAAATTCGTACGGGAGCCGCCTCGATGGACGATTTTCACTTGCCGAACTTGCCCTTCGAGGTACTTCATAATCGCGCCCTCGCTTCGCGAGCGCGTCTTTTTTGAGAGCGACTTTCTAGCATGCAGAGTTTCGTCGTGCCTCTGCCTAATGCTGATTGTCCGAGCTCTTCGAAGAGAACCGGGAACATTAATTGTGAAGACGTGTAACTATAAGCTTTAATTTATTGATTTGAATATAGAGGCACATTATTTAATCGTTTCTCGCTTATTCATTCAATTCCCGTATCAATCAACAAGCCCACATTAAATTTGTTTCCCTACTTCGCCCGGTCGTTTTATCAACGCGGAAGTACTGACAGCGAACCCTCTACTCTGCGGAGGACGCAACCAGGAGGTCGTCCGAACGCGATTCGCGGATTCAAACCCTTTCGGAAATCCCTTTCCAAATTATTTGTGTCGTCAATTCGAGTTTCAAACCCTGGTTGTCCTACTCAGGAAAAAAACTAAAGTAAGCCAGATCAACGGCCGAAAATCGATTCGCATTTCTAACCTTCAATATGTGTGTGCCATAAAACAACAGTCATAAACCTCCACTCAAAAACAAACTTATCCCTGAGACATGTCAATACGACAAAAGAAACGCGAGGGTGCATCCGACAGGGGCTTCGGTATCTCAGTACAAGAGTAGGACGAGGCGTCTTACGTGGCGTAAGCCGAACGAAAGGGGTTTCGGGGGTTTGTGGGGGCCGGCAGTAGGAGAGTGGATAAGGCGAGAAAGGGATGGGGGTGGCATTGCAGACGTGTGCGTTGTAGCCGTGTGGCACCACTGGTTGGCCACACGGCGTTCGTAGCTGTCTTGGACCAAAATCAATACTACTACCCCTAAGGTTGGAGAACAAGTCGGAGATGGCGGGATGGGGCGAGGGGCGGGGGTGGAGGGAGGCGGGGGTGAGTGCAGATGCCGCGTAATTACCACCCTCAAGACACGCGGGTGGTAGGAAGGGGGCCGCTGCACACGTGTGGCTCCCGCGCATCCTCCGCTAGGGTACTCGCATTACCTCGTACTGATGATAGTACTGCGCGCCAGTTCTTTTCGCGAATCTCTTTATTAAAAGTATAACTTCTGGCTGAATATTCTTTGTCGTAGGAAGGAACTGGTGTTCGTAGGAAGCGGGTGGATAGTCATGTTTAAGTGAAATGGTGTCGGAGATTTTTTCCGGAGGTTGTTTTGTCGAATACTGAATATGAATTAAGAAATGTTTTCAGGCTCATAGATGGGGATATGTGAAAAAATGCAGTGGATAAAGTAGGATTTGTTGGACTGTTGCAGTTTCTGGAAGTTTTGGATGGTTTTGGGCGTTTCGAGAACGAAGTCTCGTAATCATCAACCACAGCCTGCGAACAATTGTTTCGCCACACGAAAAAATTTTTCGAAATATCCCCGAAGTCCACCTCCCTTAATCAGACCAACGGAACAAACTCCCTTCAACCCCACACCACAGAAACGCGACGACCGCGAAACAAGGCTCGTCATCGAAACGTAAGATTCACTTAGAGACTGAGCGCCCCTCCCCCCCTGGCGCCCAATTTCACGGGGTGTTAATGGGGCCGTTGAAATTTAGACTAACCCAAATTTATGAGTCCTCTCTCGCTTAATACCACGGCGTAACAGCGGGACGGAATTTTGCAGATGTGGGATATACACACTTGAATAACATCCCCCGCCCCGCCTCATTCCAGATCGCAAATGAATTCCCGGGATCTTGATTTACGCGATCCATTACACTCGGGTCTACTTGAGAAACGCGCGCGGTCATTCATACTTATTAAAGCGAAGAATTCGAACATCGCGATTTAAGCGATACAGAAAGGACGCCTCTGGCCTGGCAGCCGGGACCCGTAACCTCTAATAAATTAGCATTCTCGTTCTAACAAGGTCCAGACTTCATCCCTCAGGGGCCACCTACAACATACCACCCCGGCCGGACATTGCGAGCATAGCTCTTACCCCTCTACCCCCCTCCCCTCGTCCCGCGATTCCGTGGCTCGCCATGGAGGAAACTACCCTTATTAATAATATAAGACAAGGCGGGCTCTGTAAATAGCCGGAATGTTTCGCGAAAAAGCCCCCCCCCCCGAACCCCTGCATGCCACTCGGACTCTTCGGCGTTCGGAGAAGAAAGATATTGCGCGAAAAACGTGGGTGAAAATGATGTTCGAGGCGACTGGTACGCGCCCTTAACCGTAAATCAAGTAAATAACTCCGGGCCGGTGGAGTTACACAGCCGGTAGGTCATTTGCGGTCAGCGAAATGTTCGCGATCAGCAGCCGATTTTTGGGCCGTTTCGCGCGGGGCGCGAGTGAAAAGTTGCCGTATGGGCGAGTTTCGGGGTGTCCAAGATGGCGGAAACAGTCCTGGGGATGGTTATTGACTGGTTTTAGAAAATTCTGTATGAACAATATTTTCATTATTTCGAAATTTGTGATGCATATAAAATAAATGCACAGCCTGGTCGGATTTTCTTATCTCGCATTATGTTTACATTCGAATTTTTGAATCTGAAATAAGAATATCTGATTTCTCGATCTTGGTAATGACTTCTGAAAATTTCAACATCCGAAATTCATCGTCAGACGTTTCCAAATGAAGTTTACAGTTAACATTTTTCCAACTTTAAAACAGTCGTAATTCATAATCCTGTTTTCAATTTGATCATTGAATTTTTTTCTTTTTTTACATACCGTATAAACCTAAAAAAAACCTAATTATTGGGTCCCTGGCAGCAACGAAAAAACAGTTGAAAACCGACAATTGATTTTTTGCTTTCCGAAGATTCAAAACCACAAGAGGTCGAGAAAGATCCTAGAGGTTGGTCAGTTAACCATCCACGAAGAAGGCTACTTTCGGCTCATAAAAAATGCGACACCAGTTCCTCTTTTATGAAGTCCACTCGACCTTGTCAAACAATGTTTCCCAGCACATCACCTGGATAATGTCAAATCTATAAGCGAGAAAGCCAATGTTCACCCTCATGATAATCCGTCAAGTATTTCAGCCCGAACAAAGACCAAAACATCGATTCTCTCCCAGACGAGATTCTTCCAAACGTATTTCTGTGCATGATTGATGTGAAAACAATATCTTGAATTCAATTTGTTTGTAGTCGTTGAAAGCAGATCATTGAAAAGTACACATGGGGTAAGAAAGCCAAATGAAGCCATTTCTACCGTTTTAGATATACTTTAAGGTAAGTGTGGGTAATGCCGCCATCGGTGGATATTATCCGCCCGGTCTATTTATTAATCTGTTTTCGATCAAAACTGAATAAAATATTCGTGAAAAAGTATCTTTGACAATAAACTACGTGTTCGCGAATACTTCGTTGAGTTTCGATCGCAAACGGATTAATAAATAGGCTGGGCCGATAATACCCACACGATGGCGGCATTACCACACTTACCTCATTTATGTTTCATAGACTATACTAAAATATGAAGGGTCCGGGAAGTAAAGGGGCTAACCAACAAAACTGTCAAAGTACGTTTTTTTACATTTTTGTATTCGTCTAGTTATCCTACGCATCGGAGTATATAATAGATAGATCGTATCTAATTTTTTTTATACTTTATTTGATAACCAATTTTACTCAAGGGGCTATCTGAGAGGGTAGTCGGCAAACTAAAGGGGCTAACTGTATACAGAGCCTTATGGGAAGTATCATTTTCTCAACCTAATCGCGAGGTTCTAAATAATATTCACTACTTTTAGTCGTTATCCAGCGTACAGGGAGTTAGCTAAAGGCACTCAGAAAATAATTTTCGATCCATTTTCTACATATTATAATTTTATTCTTCGTCAATCTCCAGCAACAAAGTCACGTCCGTTGGAATCGCGAATCGGTTCAAAGCGTTTATATTATTTTTTATCAAAATATTTGTACCGTAGGCGTAAACTGACGGTTAGCCCCTTTAGTTCCCGGACTACACTCTCAGATAGCCCCCTGTCAACTTCGAGTGCTCGTAGTTTATGAACAATCGCGAATATTTCTCTGAAAATAAGGTAGCATTTGTATATCATGACCTTTTACAAGATTTTCTCACAAAAATCGTAAATTTCATTTTAAATACAAAATGGAAATGTTTTTTCGCTCTCCTGAAAAATACCCGAAATGTCGATTAGCCCCTTTAGTTCCCGGACCCTTCATGTGTATTGCAATGTTCTTGAATTGAATCTATCAAATTTGCGACTACACTCAATTAAATATGCGACTAGCTTACCCAGACACGCGAATATCCGTACAAACTATTCCCAAAAACAATTCGCCTGAAACATGTCACACTGAAACTCCCTATTCTAGCAACACCCGGCTGAAAATATCGTTCGAGACGAAACCCGCACACGTATTCGACTAATCATACCGCCATTTCCTTTAATATCCGTAGGGTAAGTGGCTACCCCTTAGAGACTCCGAGACTTCCGACTCTGCCCTTGGCGCCGCGACGTTTCCGGAAGTTAAATGTTTCTTCCCTGAAACCAACGCCTTTCTTTGAACAATCAATGACCATCGTTTTTCGCGGGAAAAATGAGCTTCCCAAAGAGCAATCACGATCCGAGCGTCCTGTCGGTCGTCGATAGTTGCGCTCGTAATGACGTGCGTGTACTGCTGTAGATTTGGCCAATAACACTCGTTGCGTTACTGAGAACGGACCTTTACACGCTTGTCTTCGGAATGAGCGAGTTAATTCGTCAAAGGGACAGAACTATCAAATGCGCCTAAAAAAGAGACAAAGGGAAGAATTTTTATAACAAGAGGATAATCCCGGAATTGCCAACACAAAAATCAATTAGGTAGTTCAAGAATATTCTCAATAAAGCGGAAAAAAATTTTTTTCTTCTCCACATACCTCAAAATCTTTTGATTCCGTTAAAATTTGTTTGTCAGATTATAAAATTTTTTGAGAAAAAAAAGTAGGAAAGCACAACTGAACATGAGGTATCGTATATCATTTACATATAATTTGAAATAAAATGACAACAATAATGCGCATCCCACATAATACAATAATTGCCACAATGCCCCATAAAATCGTGAAACACATGAATCCTATTCAACAACACCTAAACCAAGCATACAGGTATCAAAACAAGACAAAATAAAATTTTCCAAACTACTCAAAGATCACCTGATCAAGGACAAATTATGTCATAGATATTTGGAGAATGGGAAAAAAAAGAAAAAACAATTTTCCCGCGCTCCCCCCAACGCCCCTGTTTGTCCTAATCGTTAGACACCCCGAGACCGGTTCCATACGTAAGCGGCTTTAGAGGCAGTAGAAACACGTCGTCACATTTTCCACCCTCGGGAGAAACTATACGTGTCCTTTTCCCCGTAGCCGAGATATTAAACTATAAATCCTTGCGCGGACCTCGAGAAAGCCACGTACGTGGCGAGAAATTCGTCGTCCCACTCCCGGGGCGCTCTCTCCCTCTCTCTCGCGGTCCGATTATAATTGCAGCGCGGACTGTGAAAAAAAAACGAATAAAAAGGAAAGGAAGAAAGGTCGGGAATTCCGGCTGATACAATTTCGCAGCGAGAATCGGCGGTTTCTCTGGCGACGACGAGGGACCTCCTGTCGCGCGTGGGGGGAAAATTTTCACGCGTGGCTAAGCTCGCTCTTTCTCTTTGTAAGTCAAGTCAGCGAGGTCGTCGCTTCTGACCTCGTCTATTCAAGGTGTATAGTTACTTCATAGCACTTTGAGAGCGAGGGACTCAAGAGGCAAACGATAGGGAGAAAAAGAGAGACAGGGCGAGAGGGGGAGGGTAGGAGGGGGTGAGCTGGAGAAGAGGGTTGCTCTTAGCCGTGTTAATGCTGGGGGAGGGGAGCGTTAATTAATAATTGCAGAAGGGTGCCTCCGTTCCTCTCGAGAGACCGAAACGCGAGAGCCAAGGATAACGCGCGTGTGTGGAGCGAGCAGCTTGTACCAGAGCTTGCTACGTTTGAATTTTCGCTTCTACAGGCGAGCTTTTTCATGATTTGGAAAGTGTTCAGGCAAGGTCTTCAGTTATCTGTCTTTATCGGAATAAGGACAAATATGTGGTGAGTTTGAAATTTACCACATTCAATTTTAATGATGAAATGTAACATGTCATCAGCAACGCCAAGGACGAAAAATCATATCGCACTTTAAAAAAATCTTTGCTGTCAGAGATTGCGTCAGCTTATAGTTTAAATATGCGACTGTCACAGGCATAAGTTTTATTGAAAAAAAAATTGTGCATTTCGAGAAATTTGATTGCGAATTTTTTTACACTTTTTGCGTTACAGTAAATAACTTCGTCAACCACGTCATAAAGTGAGATTTGTTGTAATACAGGTGAACTTCAATCCGTTACGAATATTTTAAGACCATAATCGCCGCCGACGATAAATTTTTGATCGAGTAATGAAATTTCTGAAAAAAAGTGTCCTCGAGTAACCTGAAAAATCAGTTTCGACAAGCTGAACAAAAATGCTTATAAATCGCGAGAAAAGTTTTTTTTTTTTCGAAAAAATGACAAGTACTCTAATTAAATCATTGCAGGAAAGATATAAGTTTGAGGGAAAAATAAAATATCGATCTGTATAGTCCGGTCGAATTGGAATGGAATCAGTCCATTTTCGGCACGATTCGAAGAATTCGTTGATGGCCCGATCATCACGCATATCCCGCGCGTTTTGCATCGTTTCCAACTGACGTTTCCGGGATGAGTTCAGGGCTGGTCAGGCGTTATCCGCGATTTACATGGAAAGAGTGGCGCAGCTCTAAATCAGGGTTGATATCCACGAAACAATTCTACCCTCGGACAGTGTCTGGGCGGGTAGCGCGGAAGAAGATTTAATTAAGCCGGAGCCGATTTATCTCCCTGACAGCACATCCTCGTCCTTTCCCGAGCCCCTCGGCGGCCTCAAACCCCAGAGAAGCCCTGGACGCGTTGCACGCTCTTGGGCTCGTCGAAGGGCGAAAACCCTTTCGGGGCTTTCCGGCAAACGACGGGACGGTCTACCTCGAATGGCCACCCCTCGCTCTCCGAGAATAAGACACCGATGATGGATCAAATGACGCGGCCGAAAAGTGAATTCGGCCGGACTTTCGGATTCCGAGGGAAAGTCCTGTTTGTTCTAGTGCGTCTCTATTTTATTACATTTTAAGATCAAATCGATTTTTGTTTATTCTCCCAGCCGTATATTTTTTGTCACTGAGAATTGAATTTTTTCACTCGCAACTGAATTAAACGTGTAATCATCATAATATCCTGAGGTCATCAAACCTCGACCATCACCTCCCAAAAACTTTTCCAGTCCCGTCCATCGCCCCAGATACAACCCGGAACCATCTCAATCGCGTTTCGTCCATCAAGCCGCAATTCACGCTAGGCCGAACACGTCAATGACCAATTAAATTAATTACGGAAGTCGACGCGGCCATCAAATCCTAGGAGAAAGCCCCGAGCGAGTCCTCGCTATCTTGACGATCGCCTAGTTACGGCCGAGGCGAGGGAAATGCGGGGGCAAAAAGAGGTGGAAAGCTCGCGGGGGTGGCAAGGAAGAGAGATAGGAAAGAGCTGTGGAGGTTGTGGGGTGGTGGGTGAAACCGGGGGGAGGGGGGCAAGGTGCAAAAGCAGTAATAGTGGCAGCACGTCGATAGAGCGCGGAGAGCCACGGAGGCCAGATACGACACCGCCACTACCACGGGCAGACCCGTAAAGGGGCGACCTGGGGTCGGAAGGCGGGATCCTCTTCCTCCACCCGCGGACGAGGACAGACGCACTTCGCTTCCGCTTCTTCTTCTTCTCCGTCGTCCTGCCAGCTTTTCCTTTTCTGCTTTTTGCGCCGCGGCAGATGTTACACTGCAGCAGTCACTTATTTTAATCCCTCGCAAGGATTATCGTAATTTCAACAACTTTACCATGAGGGTGGGTTGTTGCTTTTTTTTGTTCTGGGAAATTTTATTAGGGCCTAAGCGGGAAAAAATCAGTAATTTCTTTGCACTCGTTTTTATGTAATCCATGTGTTATGTACTGCATACGTCATTCCTTTCGTTTTTCTGTAAATATTATTTCCATAACAACGTTTCGAATTTCACAATTCTAGTAATATCATTGATATCATTATTGACTTGTTTCTGTCCAATAATTACAAGAACATATCATTTGTGTTAAGATTTCCAAACTTTATAACTATTTTCGTTCCAGAATCAATTTTGAAAGTCGATGACAAAACAAGTCAAATTTTGAAATTTGACACAAATTACAAAATAAGTCCATTTTGAAATTTTATGATAACACAAGTTAATTTTGAAATTCGACACGAATCACAAATAAATTACTTATCAAATTCTATGATAACACAAGTTGATTTTGAAGTTTGACACGAATTACAAATAAATAAATTTTGAAACTCTATGACAACACAAATTAATTTTGAAATTCGACACGAATTACAAATAAATCAATTATGAAACTCTATGATTACACAAGTTAATTTTGAAATGCAACACGAATTACGAATGAGTTTGGAAATAAGCAACACGCACCTTATCTTTTAACAATAACACGCATGTGTGTGTATAAACAGGGTATCAAAGAATATTTTCACAATCCCTTTATTGAATGATCGATTTTCGTCGCCTGTAAAGCAAGGCGAAAGTTGCCGAAGGCAGTCGAGTCGACTTTGCATCACCAGTAGTAGCGGGATGAAAAGTAACCCGAGCATATGATTGGTCGAGTAGCGGGACGAAAAGTAACTTCTGGATTTGATTGGTCGAGGAGCGGGAGGAAAAGTAACCCGAGTTTCTGATTGGCTTAGAGAGACATGAATATTTCAGACCCGTGGGG
>JAPYZK010003918.1:0-19089 GCA_030522785.1 Platygaster equestris
AAAGAAAAACATTGAAATCAATTGGAATGCTTAAAATTCGACCATGCACTTCATCAGCTGGATTCAGCATCATTCAGCATTGTTCAGCATTGCATTGCAGCAGAGTTCTCTCTCTGTACTGTATTTTTTTTTTTTTTTACGTTTAGAAAAGAATCGATTCTCTTCTCACTATCGATTCGTAATCGTAATCGATGGTTGAACATATATATGTCATGCATACTTAACCTAAAAAAATGGATTGCTGAATGTTTTGATTTAAAAGCAAACAATTATTAAAACAACCGTAAACGTTGGTAAACGTAAGTTTATACATTTTATACGACAAAAGATGCGATAGACATGAAGAATTGAATTTATCTATGATTTCCAATATTGAGTAGTTATTCAAGTTTTGCAATTTTACAAAATAGTTCCTTGTTCTGGATTGATAACTTTTCAGAAACCCGTACTTTTTAAATGATACGTAACATTCATGAATATAAAGAATTTCATAAGTAAATTTCTATGGAATTTAGATTTATCTATTAATTTTGGTATTCGTTTTGCTTCAAAGATGTGTTTTTGATACTTTCTGAAATGTATGACGTTATGGAAGATTTGACAAATGAACTGTACATACCATACTGCGATTTTCAGTGTAAAACATGGCCTTCAAGTTTTATTTTTACAAAAAAATGTTATTTTTATCGCATGATTCATTTCATCATAATTTTTAGAAAAATTAGAGAGAAGAGTTTTCGATCAGTAATGAATAAAATTTCAAAACAAAATGTTGAATACATAAATATTGTAAACGTCAAAGTTTCTGTTTGAATCATCAGAAATTCAACAATCAAATCTTTTAAATAAAAAAAATCGATTGTTATCATTGAAAAATGTGATAATCATTGAATTTGAAAATGCAAGTTTTACCATTCAAAAACATTCAGTTTTTAAAAAGCTTGAATAATTTTTAAACATTTGATTAAATCTTCCCTTCAACTTTTATCATTAAATAAAAAATTCAAAATCTGAAAATTTTATCAGGTATATTATTTTTATGTTACTGGATGTTGAAAAAAATAAACTACAATAAACCCATCTCAAAAACCAATTTGGAACTTTTACAACAATTTTTCAAGCCTTCTACATGGAAAAAACCCAGTGTAACTATACAAGTTGATAACTGATTTTTTTCCTTTCAGTAACAAACCCCAAACATGGATTTCCAAAACCGCCCTGGTGGTAAAACCGGAGGCGGAGGCGTTGCCTCGTGGTCAGAGAGCAACCGGGACCGAAGGGAGCGACTGCGCCAACTCGCCTTGGAAACGATCGACCTCAACAAGGATCCGTACTTCATGAAAAACCATTTGGGCTCGTACGAGTGCAAACTTTGTCTCACGTTGCATAACAACGAAGGCAGTTACTTGGCCCACACCCAGGGAAAGAAGCATCAGGCGAATTTGGCCCGAAGAGCGGCGAAAGAGGCAAAGGAATCGCCTCAGACACTCGCACCTGAGAAGCCGCGCGTGGAGCCCAAAAAGTTTGTGAAAATCGGCCGTCCTGGGTATCGAGTCACAAAACAGAGGGACCCAGAAACAGGGCAACAAAGTCTTCTCTTCCAAGTCGACTATCCAGAAGTGGCGGACAATGTGATCCCTCGCCACAGGTTCATGTCAGCCTACGAACAAAGAGTCGAACCTCCAGATCGTAAATGGCAGTATTTGCTGTTCGCCGCCGAACCTTATGAAACGATAGCTTTTAAAGTTAGTTGCGAATGCATTTGTTGGGAAATATTGTATAATAATTCAGAAATTTTCTTACAAACTTTTATTGTATGACAAGTCGTAATTTTTCCATTGAAAATGTCAAAATTACGACTTGTGTTATTCTGCATCTTTTTCTTATTTGTATATGAATGAAACTTGGAAAAACTTGTATTAATACTCCAAAACTTATGAAAGTTTGTATCATTTCCAATAACATCACGTTATATAGCTAGTAATGTTTATTTAATTATTTCTAGGTACCAAGTCGAGAAGTGGAAAAGGCAGAAGGCAAATTTTGGACTCACTGGAATAAGGACACGAAAAACTTTTTCTTGCAATTCGCTTTCAAAAACGAAAAACCATCAATGGGGAAACTACCGCCTCCTCCTGTACCACTGATTCGACCCGGACTTGGAGGACCGATGATGGGTGTTCCTCCGCCACCAAGACCGCCGATGTTCAATCCTGTACCACCCCCACCTGCTCTTTTGAGTGGAATGCAAATTCCGCCCCCGCCACCGCATCTTGCTTAGTTTCCTCGTAAATTATTATAGGAGTATGTACACATCTTTGAATGTCATTTGTTGTAAAAATGACCAAATATATCATTAACACAACAGATATTTCAAAAGTTCAGTGATTATATCTCCTTACTACATTACTTGCTCAATGTGTATATATTATGAATACATCTTTTTCCCAACGCCACGGAGAAAATGCGATTTTCTCCACGTTGTTGGAAAAAATATAGTCCTTAACTTGTGCAGAAGGGCTTTTTCAACGAATGTGAAGTTTGCAAACTCGCCTTTGGCTCGTCTCGCAAACTTTACATTCGTAAAAAAAAGCTCCTTCTGCACTCGTTGAGAAATATGCTATTTCTGTATCTTGCTTATTTTTGAAGCGTTCACACATCTTTGCATCATTTCTATCATGTGTTTTAAAAATGATGAAAATATTCAATGCACATGACCAATATTTTATAATTTCACTGGTTCTACCTCTTATAAATTGCTTTGCATAATTTTGACCTCGAGAATGATTTTTTTTTTTGAAATGATGAAAATATTTTTCAAGGTTTCAAAAACATTCAAGACATGGATCAATTTTATCATCTTTTTATTATCAAAAAAAATTAACAAACTTTTTCAAGTTATTCTGGTAAGTTTATCTCAAATCCTTTGTTATCTGCATTTGGGATTTCTGAAAAAATACAAAAAATATGTAAGGGTACAAGAACTTGCACAAAAAACACTTATGTTTTTTAAACATGAACTCAGGAAATAACGAATCTACATGGATGAAAGTGTTGTACGCACTTTTCTGTCCGCCCGTTAACATATCATCATGATAATTAGAAAAATATTGACTGTTTTACATTTTAAGATTATATATTCCAAGTTGAATAAATGAAGGAACATATTGAAACTTACAAGCATTTTAGGCGCTCAATACACAAGCTCCGCCAACGGCCTTGATCTTCTCTTCGGCAGTCTTGCTGAAAAATTTAGCTTTTACAATGACAGGTTGATTAGGGATTCGTCCCTTTCCCAAGAGTTTGTAGTAGCCCTGTAAAAAAGGAAATGAGCATTGTAATATTTTTTGAAGAAAAAATTTAGTCACGTTAACAAATGTTTTTTTTATCAGTTAAGAACGAATCTACACGGGGATAAGTGTTGTACGCACTTTTCAGTCCGCCCGTTCGCTAATCATCATTTTCGTATGAACTCGACTATTTTAGAATATTTTTGAAATTCAAATCTGTGGCTTTTCAGTTCACAAGTATATTATTTGCATATTTTGCTTCCTTATCTTCATTTAACCAATGAGAAAACTTGAACCTTTCTGAGGAAATTAGAAAGGTTGCCAATAATTTCAAATTCAAAATGCTTACAAATAATGGAAAATACAAGAATAAAAGTGCAATAGAGTAAGATCTAGTTCCACAAAATATCATCAGGGGCAAAATTATGCCTTGTTTATCAATGACCTAAACAACCCTAATTCAGATGTTTGATTCTTGTATACTTCAGTCAAATTTAAAGATTAAAATTGATTACGTTTGTTCAATAAAACATTCAAGTTGGAACTTACGGCCTTGACAAGATCAATAACTGGGGCTTCAGCTGTGTTTTTGGCGCATTTTTTCCTCAAGTGTTCAGGCACCAAGGACCACAATTTGTCGAGGTTCATAGCTGGGCACCATTTTGTGTTTTTCCTTAAATGGTAGTTCCTCATACCTAACTGCAAAATTGTATTGTTAAATAAATCATTAATTCATAATGAATCTTCAATTTAGGCATCCAGAACAAGTCCTTTCAAAAGGTTGTACAATGGATATTAATAATAATGAACTGACCATTTATAATATGATAAAAAATGTAATTGACAGTTTCAATAATTTAATAGTTAGATGTACAACAGAAACACAGAACTCAGTGAAGAGTTTATTTTTAAATGGATCTAAAACTCATATTTTTGATGTACATGTATGACTTGAGACAGATTAAAATGTTGTAATTTTATAAAGAAACTGTACAATTTTACAGAACTTTTTAACACCATCAATTTTTACATATGTTGGATTTTTAATTTTTATTATATTCAAAATCAGAAGATTTTTGACTAATATTTGTCAAAAATGGTACTTCACGTTCTTGATGTTAAATACTAGAAATAAGTTAGAACCAAAAAGTGAATATTAGGTGAGCACAATAAATCAAATAATGTCAAGGTAAAATTGTTTCTACACATTTTTAAAGACTCAATTTGAAAATTGGGCACATTTTTCAGACTGATGTAGAATTGTGGGGTTTTTGAAACATTTGCTAAGGGATAATAGAAATTTTGATTTCAAATTATTCGAAGTATTATACATAGGAAATATAAATTTGTATGTAACAGTAAATCAGACGAACCTTTCCAAAATACCCTGGATGGTATTTGTCGAAGTTGATGCGGTGATGGTGCATACCACCAGCGTTACCTCGGCCTCCAGGATGTTTTCTATGCTTTCCTATAGACAATTTTTTTATACAATTAGATATTTTTCGAAAACCTCAGAAGTTTGGGGTTGCCTGCACGAGCGATATACATACATATGACGTTCATGAGGTTTTATACGCCTTAAAGTGTGTTGTATATCGCTTGTACAGGGAAGTAAAACTTTGGATTCTTTTTTTTTATTTTTTTGGTATGTCGTGGTTTCAAACTTTATTTACAAAGATTTTGGTAACTGTGCATTTCCAATTTCTGAACATTTGGACTCCACAAATTCAACACTCTCCCCATATCAGATTATATACAGAAATTCCAAATGAATTTTTTATAACTCACCAGCAGAAAATCAGATTGTGGAATCTTTTTTTCTTTGATTTTCAATTGACCTGATTTACTAAGCATTTTACAAATTTTTTGAAATTGTTCCGTCAGAAACCGAGTAGAAATTTAAAAACCAGTCGAAGACCCCGAGAGAAATTTACACTCATTCTATTATTTCCAACTCTAAAATGTCTGCAAATGCCCTAACATAAACAAACTCATTGTTTACATACCGATACGTCCATGACCGTGGCTTACGTGACCACGAAGCTTTCTGGTCTTCTTTGGTTTTTGTTGAGACTGAAACAAACCGAATCACTTGGTGAAAAATCTTCGAAGGCACATCAACAAAAAGCATATCGTTCATTTACCGTCACATCGTGAGTGTAACCTCAAAACATGACATTCCACGTCTTCGAGATTAATGAAAAAAATTCATCTCCGGAAACAAATACAATAAATGAAAAAGAAAAGAGGAATTTCATAATTGAGTGTACAATATTGCAAACTAAGTAATTGACGATGTTACGAAAATTGTTGGATTATATTACGACGAACAACTCTCACCATTTTGAAGAAGATCCAATGAAAAGAAAATGCAAGGCTATGCAAGAGAGAGAGAGAGAGAGAGAGAGAGAGGAAAGACGGCTGGTAATCGATTAAATCGATTCGTGAATTGAGTTGAATCGATTCTTTTCGCAATGCGCACAGAACCCCACAGTATCATATTTCTATACATATATTTAATGGCGACGTTCAATTGGGGTCATCCCCACCTATCCTATCAGCTATCCAGTGTGTATTACAGATCAGTGCTCTTTACGCTCTCGATTGGTCCTAAGCAGATAGACAACCACTTCCCCACAAATTTGACAAGTTGACGTTAGCAGACGTTGTCAGATGTTGTCAGATGTGAGTCGTTTGCAGTCATTTGCAGTTGTTTGCAGTCATTTGCGTTGACGTTGAGTTGTGCGTTGTTTACGTGTGTTGACAAAAATTAAGTTGCAGAAAATTGCATTTAGAAGTGGAAACTAAAGAACGGCATTCTGTGCAACATACATAGTTGAATCGGAGTTTTTAAACAATCTGAAAATGGCAGTTCCATCGACATCGATCACAAGTAGAAACAAGAAGCATTTTTTGGGAGTTCCAGCTCCTCTTGGTTATGTTGCTGGCGTTGGTCGAGGGTAGGCATTGTACATTTATTATCGTAATATTCCAAATTATAAATAATTAAAAAGATAAGAAGAGATTTTTATAATTTTTTTCTTTTTCAGAGCCACTGGATTTACAACTCGGTCGGATATTGGTCCTGCTCGAGACGCAAATGATGTTTCGTAAGTTTTGCATGTACATTTTATAATTGAAAATAATTATCAAGTCCTAAACTTAATCGAATAATTAGAGCATGACAGTTCGTACTTTTGAACAATTGAAATTTTTAATTTTACAATTTCATAAATTTCAATTCTAAAAACCAGATTTCAAATTTTCAAAAAATATATGTTCGATGACTTGAAAATTCTTATTGCCAAAAAATCTGAGCTTTAAGAAAATTTCATACATTTTTCATTAATTATATTTTAGTGATAATTTTACATACAATAAAAACTCCTTTAAATTGACATTGAAGCCTTAAAAAACTTGGGAAATTAAGAAAAAATGATAACTTGATAGCATTTTGATTGGGAAATTAAGAAAAAATGATAACTTGATAGCATTTTGATGATAGCATTTTGAATTCTTTGAGTTGAAAAAACGAATGTAACATTAATGTCACCTAATTTTTTCAGGGATGATAGACACGCGCCGCCGGCAAAACGACCAAAAAAGAAAGAAGAGGAAGAGGAAGAAGAAGAAGATCTCAATGATGCTAATTATGACGAATTTTCTGGATATGGAGGTTCCTTGTTCAGTAAGGTG
Source organism: Platygaster equestris (assembly GCA_030522785.1). Taxonomy (NCBI): domain Eukaryota; kingdom Metazoa; phylum Arthropoda; class Insecta; order Hymenoptera; family Platygastridae; genus Platygaster; species Platygaster equestris. Next base: position 6,990 of record JAPYZK010003918.1, read on the forward strand.
TCTAAATCATGTAAATTCATATCTACAAAATCAACTTTTTCTACTTCTACTATGAAAATTTTTCATGCTGAGTTAAAAAGTGCAAAAATTGGGGAATTCGAATGTGAAAGCTTTTTTTTCCTTTAAACAAAAAATTTTCGAACTAGAATATTTGAGACGTGAACATGTTTTATCTTGATTAAATTTATTCAAAAAATGGCAAAGTTCAGTGCTCGAAAATTTAAAAATTCTCAAATTCAGTAATTTCAAATTTTTAAAACACAGAAACTTATCCTGGGAAAATTCAAACTTCATCATTTTTTATTTCAAATTAAAAAATTGAACTTCTAAAATCCCAGAACTATCTATTTCTGAATCACCGACTAGAAACGTTTGACAAAAATCACATTTCTTGATGTCTCTAACATTAGTCCATGTTCCCTCCAGGATCCATACGACAAAGATGACGAAGAAGCCGACCAAATCTATGAAGCCATTGACAAACGCATGGACGAAAAACGCAAAGAGTACCGAGAAAAACGCCTCAAAGACGAACTCGAGCGATATCGCCAGGAACGACCAAAAATCCAACAGCAGTTTTCCGACTTGAAACGCAGCCTCGTGGACGTGACTGAAGAAGAATGGTGGAACATTCCTGAAGTTGGAGACGCCAGGAACAAAAAGCAGCGCAACCCACGGGCCGAGAAATTCACCCCTTTGCCAGACTCCGTTTTGGCCCGAAATTTGGGGGGCGAAAGCACAAACGCGATCGACCCCACAAGCGGGCTAGCTTCGATGCTTCCAGGGGTTGCGACTCCTGGAATGTTGACCCCAACAGGTATATTCTGAAATTTTTCGAAATATTGAAAATATATGGATACCAGTGGCGGATCCACGCGGGGGGGGGGGGGGGGGGGGGGGGTCGGGGGCCGCCCCCCCCCCCGCCCCCACCGAGGGGGCACGCGCAGGAGTTTGTTGAGGCCGGACAGATTGGACGAGAATACAAAATGCTTGTATTATTTCGCCAAGAATTTGCGTTCACCCTGTACCCTTGTGGATAACGCAGAAATATAACAATATTATATTACTGTCACGTTAATTTTACGATCGATTGCTCTGGAATATTTAATAGGGTTGCTACCTCTTCGGGTTTGACCCAAAGACTTCGGCTTTCGGGGTACGATCTTCGGGCTCAAGGTTTGAGCGAAAAATCTTCGCATTGCGCTGAATTTTAATGCATTTTTCTATTTTTGCTGAAAATTGTCGTGTTCAAGCACGGAATACATGTGATTCGAGCAGTGAAAAGCATACTAAATACTTAACAAATGGAACAAATGGATATTCATAAAAGGCTCGCAATGTTTTGAAAATCATGAATTAACATTTTTTCTATCATTTTTCCATTGAGGCTCATTTTTACCATCAAAGAGCGATAGAAAATTGCAGGATCGACTTGTATTCTGTCATTTCTTTCAATGAATAAAGCAAATCTTGGCACAAACAACTTCAACAAAGTGATCATATTATCAACTTTAAATGGAAATCAGTTGAATTTAGTTCTATATTTTTACAAGTTTTCATTAATTCCGGAATTCCAAAATCCGAGAATATTTCAGTATCATAGAATTATTTGGAATTTTCAACTAGCTGTTAGTCATTGAGAAGTCTTAAGAATATAAATGTTTCCAGAATTATGCTAATTTTTAACAATCTGCAACATTTTCTCAAGTCTATGCATTTTTTGAAATATTGAAGTTTTTCAAAATTACAATATTTATTGAAATTTTGAAAATTTCAGAAAATTTTACAATGTCGATGATTACAAAAATGTTCCAAATTTCTCGGATTTTCGCAAATAATTTCATGAATTTCAAAAACTGAAAAATTGTCTGATTTGACCATTTCGTAAATGTCGTAAATTTTCATTGTTTCAAATATCACAAAAATTACATGAATCCCAAAAATGTTCAAATTTTCAAAAATTCTACAATTTTCATCATTCTCAAAATGTGAGAATATTTGTCATTTCCAGAAGTTACATAAGTCCGAATTGTTATTCGTGAATAAATTGTAATTTTAGTAATTTCGTAACTTTTGATCATTCTTAAAATGCTGATAATTCTGGAAATTTTTGAAATGAAAAACAATTTCAACGGATTTGGCAATATCGAGTCGTTCTTACATTTATAAAAGAGTGTTGTTTTCAAAAATCCTGAGAATTTCAAAAATTTAAATACATTGAAAAAGATTTCTATAGTTCTGGACATTTTCTGAATTTCCATATTTTTCAAATTTTTCGATAATTTCAGTTCACGAAAATTTATAGAATTTTGAAAGATTCGAAAAATTTCGAGTAGCGGCTGAAATTGTCGGTCATTTTGATGACTTGAACTTTGTTGACAGTTTCAAAAATCTAAAAATTCCAGAAATTTCGGAAACATTCCCCCCCCCCTTGTCGAGATTCTGGATCTGCCACTGATGGAGACATAGAATAAATCAATCTAACATGAATAACTCTACCAACAGGTGACCTGGATCTACGAAAAATCGGCCAGGCCAGAAACACCCTCATGGACGTGAAACTCAGCCAAGTATCGGATTCCGTGACTGGCCAAACCGTCGTCGATCCCAAGGGCTACTTGACAGACTTACAAAGCATGATCCCCACCTACGGTGGCGACATAAACGACATAAAAAAAGCGCGACTCTTACTAAAATCCGTACGAGAAACGAACCCGACCCATCCACCAGGCTGGATAGCTTCCGCTCGTCTGGAAGAAGTAACCGGAAAAATCCAAGCCGCGAGGAACTTGATAATGCAAGGTTGCGAGGTGAATCCACAGTCGGAAGACTTGTGGCTGGAGGCGGCGAGGTTGCAGCCACCGGAAACGGCGAAAATGGTTTTGGCCCAAGCAATCACCAAAGTACCCACTTCCGTGAGAATTTGGATGAAAGCCGCGGAGCTGGAAAAAGAGCTGAAACCGAAACGCCGGGTTTACCGAAAAGCCCTGGAGCAGATCCCGAACTCGGTGCGAATCTGGAAAGCGGCCGTGGAAATCGAGGAACCCGAGGACGCGCGAATTCTCTTGAGTCGCGCCGTCGAGTGCTGTCCAACGAGCGTCGATTTGTGGCTGGCGCTCGCCAGGCTCGAGACTTACGAAAACGCGAGGAAGGTGCTGAACAAGGCCAGGGAAAATATCCCGACGGACAGGCAAATTTGGACGAGCGCGGCGAAACTGGAAGAGGCCAACAAAAACCACAGCATGGTGGACAAAATAATCAACCGTGCCATGAATGCCATGAACGACAATCAAGTGGAAGTCAACAGGGAGCATTGGTTCAAGGAGGCGATGGAGGCGGAAGCTTCGGGCGCTGTGTTGACCTGCCAGACCATTATCAAGTACGTCATCGGACTGAATGTCGACAAGGAGGATCGAAAGCAAACGTGGCTGGACGACGCGGAAACTTGCGCCCAGCAAGGAGCCTTCGAATGCGCGAGGGCCGTTTACACTCACGCGTTGAACGTGTTCCCGGAGAAAAAGTCGATTTGGCGTTGCGCGGCGGATTTCGAAAGGGAGCACGGTAGCAGGGAAGCTTACGAGAATATATTGAAACGCGCCGTTCATTATTGTCCCAAGTGTGAACTTCTTTGGTTGATGGGGGCCAAGTCGAAATGGATGGCGGGGGACGTGGTCGCGGCCAGAGGCATTTTGTATTTGGCTTTCGAGGCGAATCCGGATTCCGAGGAAATTTGGCTCGCCGCGGTGAAATTCGAGTCGGAAAATTCGCAGTTCGACAAAGCGAGGAAACTGTTGGAGAAGGCGCGTAGATCCGTGAAGACGCCGAGAATTTTGATGAAGAGCGCGAAATTGGAGTGGGCTCTAAACAACCTTGGCGCGGCTTTGCAATTGTTGAAGGACGGGCTCGGGCAGTTTGACGATTTTCCGAAGTTTTGGCTGATGAAGGGACAAATCGAGGAGCAGATGGGGAATATTGACTTGGCTGTTGAGACTTATAACCAGGGTATCAGGAGGTGTCCGACTTCGATTCCGTTGTGGTGCTCGCTGGCTCGTCTCGAGGCTCAGAAGGGTTTTATTCCGAAGGCTCGTTCAGTGCTTGAGAAGGGGAGGGTGCGGAACCCGAAGAACGAGGAACTTTGGCTGGAGTCGATCAGAATCGAGATGAAACCGGGCGGCATCAGGGACATGGCGAACAAACTTTTGTCGAAAGCTTTGCAGGAGTGCCCGACTTCGGGGATTCTTTGGGCGGAGGCGCTTTTCATGGAGCCGAGGCCAGGGAGGCAGAGCAAGTCTTTGGATGCTCTTAAGAAGAACGAACATGACAAGCATATTTTGCTGGCTGTTGCTAAGTATGTTGTTTTCTTATTTTACGCTAGTTAAAACTCTTTCAAATTGGGCATTATTAATGGAAGTGTCTATCCTGACGTTTCTGGATATAAACTGGATGTAACTGGGGATAAGGGAGTAATATCATTAGCATATAAGGAGGAATTGATTACGTGTAAGTAAAGCATAAATACAGTTGTCGATCGTTATTTCAAAACTTTCAAAGGACAATCTAATCACTGTTAAATCACGTTCCGGTTTACTAAAGAAGTAATTTTAACTCTAAGTCCCCACAGAAAGTGATAGATTCAACTATTTCGATCGAGTTTTTTCTATTCTTCTGAGGGTTCCATTGCCTTTTTTAGGAAACGTAAACGTGATTTAACCGAAACGTAGTGTTGTGAAAGCGACTTGTCATGTTTCATTATTTACACATTTATGTTAATTATTGCACTCTCAGCCTTGTTTCCACTTTTTTTCTAGTTACTTTTGTGAAATTCCTACCTCCAGTTACATCCAGGTATCTCCAGCAAAATCCCATTATTTCCACTTAAATCCAGTTTATCTCCAGTTATATCCAGAAACGTCCAGATGGACACTTCCATTATTAATTGATGTACTGAAATTCTGTGATAAAATTGGATATTACAGTGGCGGATCCAGCGGAGGGTTTAGGGGATTCAAACCTCCCCCTGAAAGTTTCAAAGTTTTAAAGAAGTATAAAGTTCCGAAAGTTTTGGAGCTTCGGAAATTTCGTGAGTTCTTGAATTGTAAGGTTTTAAAGAAGTATGAAGTTTTGAAGTACAAAAAGTTTTTGAAAACCCACCCCGAAATATTTTTCTGGATCCGCCCCTAGAATGAAAAAAATTAGAAACTGAATGCGATATTGATGATTAATGTTAATTTATCGTTTTGTAGGTTCTTGTGGAGCGAGGGAAAATATAACAAAAGCCGAGATTGGTTCAACAGGACCCTCAAAATCGACCAAGATTTCGGCGACGCTTGGGCGTACTTTTACAAATTCGAATTGCTGCATGGAACAGAGGAACAAGTGGAAAACGTAACGAAACGCTGCATCGCTGCGGAACCACGACACGGAGAATATTGGTGCAGGGTTTCCAAAAATATCGGAAATTGGCGACTGAAGGACAATGAAATTCTAGTCTTGGTGGCGCGAGATTTACCGATTCCCATCTAAAATTCAGTGAAATATCTTTTGGGTAATTGATTGCTTACTGATTATATTTTTATCTTTATAGATCAATTCTATTCTCCAGATGGACTACTTAAACACGACTTTTATATGATAATTTTGGATTACAACATTTATTCGTTTAAATGTTACCCATCGGAATATTTTTCAGCATTGTTTTGTTCAATTTTTCACATTTGAATTAATAAACTATAAAATGATGAGGTTGTCTAATTGTTTGGATAACCTGGAATTTTGTACTTCTGTAAATGTGTGATATATGTATTTTTTAGAAGCTAGAAATTGCGGATTTTATTTCCTTCAAATACGTTATTTATTTATTTCAAAATTCGTAGTTCAAAAAGTTGAACGTAGAAATTGAATGTAGAAATTGAGAAAAATGTTCAAAAATTGGAATTTGGAGATTTGAAGAATTATAACGAAATGAAAATTGAAGTATGGAATGTTTCACAGTTTAAAAGTAGGCTCGTCCTGCCCAAAAAATAATAAATTTATATTTTCAATATATTGATATATTTATAATCAATACAATAAAATACATTCATATATTAAATGGAGTAAATGTATTAGTATTTCAATTTTCATTTCAACTAAAAACTTTTTCGAAATTTGTTAGCGCAAATCACTGTTCGAAACTTTTTTTCAAGTGTACATTGAGTGGAGATGATTGAAAATAATGATTTTTTTGTAAATATTTCATTCACTTTCCCATTTTTATCGCAAATCGCAAAGCGAAGAGAAAGTGGTAAAACGAGCTTTGTAAGTGACTTCACATGACAGGAAACTCGTAGTAAGTGAGCAATAAAACTATTATGTAAAGATTGCAAGTGATTGCTCAGAGCGATCGTACGCACTTTCAAGTATAAGCACCCTCTCGATGAAAAAAGCTCGCGAAAATTCAAAGATCGAAAGTGAGTAAAATACGCGGCACCGGCAATGAATCATTGATAAGGACTACATTGTCGCGCCGAAATAATTGGCGATAATGAGAGACGATTAAGAAATGAATTAAACTTTGATGCTGGGAACGGAATACATAATATTCGACGTGCCGAACGCAACGTCACTGATAATGGAAACACTCCGGGTTTGTGTACTAAAACGATCGCTTTGTGCTTAGTTTTTTTCGGTCGTTCTTCATGTTCACACGAGTGCAACCACGAAGATTACGATTGATTGATTTCATCCGATCGCACGTTTTCACGAGATGGTAGAACGTGGTTGTAAAATCGTCGACTTCGAGTCTCTTGGTAATTAATGTGTTTTCATTTGGGAATTGCGATGAAATTGATGTGGATTTTTAATTTTTTGGATTGGTTGGAGTTTTGTGTGTTTGCGGTGGTGAATTATTTGGAAAAGTTTGGGAATTTAGATAAGATAAGAAAACTTGTGAGCGTTTTCAGGAATTTTTGAGAATTTTGGAGGTTTTGTATAAATTCAAGACAAAATATATAGGAGAATTCTCGAAAAAATATTTTTCTGGGAATTTTATCATTTTTTTTATATTTTGCGAATAATTTTCAGATACCAACGCGATTATTTCTGAATATTCGGAAACTTTTCGGATTTTTTAAGCGGTTTTTCAGTATTCTTGCAGCATTTTTTCGGAACTTGAAAAATTGTTTACAAATTTTAAATGATACTGTATGATTTATTTAAAATTCCCAAAAATAATGCTAGTTGTAACAAATTTTCGAAAATCTTGGATATTTTCGAGCATTTTTCCAAATTTTTATCAGTCTTTAAAAATCATAGATTTTTTTTTAGAATGACTCATTTTGAGTTTCGACCATTCGAATTTAATGGAACCATTCTTCAAAACTTGAAAAATTATTTAATAACGCATAATAGGCTTACAACATTTCTCCAAACTCTCAACAGTTAAAAAAAATTCTTGTCTTAATGAAAAATGTGTACTTGATGTAGAAAATTTTTTATTCCAGACAGCGACGTTCGAGAACTACTGGAAAAAGCAAAAGCAACGAGGGAAAACTCGTACGCGCCGTACAGCAAGTTCAAAGTCGGTTCCGCGGTGCGCTGCGCGGACGGCAGTATCTCGACGGGCTGCAACGTGGAGAACTGCTCGTACTCGCCAGCCATTTGCGCGGAACGCACGGCGATCGTGAAGGCCGTGTCCGAGGGAAAAACGAAATTCTGCGCGATCGGCGTCGTCGCCAGTCACGAAAAAGACCCCTTCGTCGCGCCCTGCGGTCTCTGCCGGCAAACCATCGCCGAATTCGGCAACATGCCCGTCTACATGTCCAGGCCCGAACTGCAGAAAGTTCTCGTTTCTTCGATGGACCATTTGCTCCCCATACGGTTTAGCCTCCCTTAGAAAACGACGACCTATATTCGACATAAATAAGATCTCTAAACGACCTATATGTAACTTATATAGTTGACCTATAATTGACCAATAATCGCCATATAAAAAATAAATATATCTCAATTATATGGCGTTTATAGGTGCTATTTATGTCATATAGGTCGTTTATATGTTTTATATAGGTCAAATATAGGTAGCCGTTCTCTAAGGGTAAGGGACTACCTAAACTAAACTAAAGTAGCTACTTTAGTTTAGTACTTTGAATCACGTTGTATATTTGTCCACATTAAATTTATCTATCGTTTGTTCGACAGAGTATGTTTTAATTTATTTCCAAATGAAAAAAGTGGTCAGGTGTGATTTCTTAGTGTCCCAATCCATTTGTGTTTATTGAACGTGTGATTTTTAGATTTCTCGTATTTTTGAATATTCCGATTTTTAGTTCACGATGTATTAGAATTGAATTAGTGTAAATTCGTCGAACTTGCGCGATATGGTACGATTATCAGTGGTGGATCCAGTGTTGGGGGGGGGGGCTGGTGATTCAACCCCCCCCCCCCCCCCTGAAACTCTAAAGTTCACGTTATAATTCTGAAGTTGTAATAAAATTGGGAATTTTTAGGTCAGAATAGTGGTGAGAACTTTGAAACCAAAGTTCAAAATTTTTGGTAGGTACAAGGTTTAAATTTGACGTTCGAGGTTCACAATTCTAAGTTGATACTTCAGATTGAGAGTTCGTAGTTAAAGGTTTGAATTCGAAGTTAGGAGTTTTAAGTTTGAATGTTATGTTGTAACTTGAAGTTGACACTCCAAAGTTAAAATTTAAAGTTCGAAGTTTGAAGTGGGCATTTAGAGTTTTGAATAGTCTTTGGAACCTACAGTTCAAAGTTCGAATTTGAAACATGAAATTTAACGTTTCAATTTTATATTTGAAGTTCATATTGGAAGTTTACAGTCAAAGTTGAAAGTTTGGAGTGACGAGTTTGAATGTAAAGTTTGTAGGTTGAGGTTAAAAGTTGAAGTTCATATTTTTAAGTTCAATTTCAAACGTGAAGTTCATACTCAAAGTTTGAAGTTTGGATTCGAAATTTGAAGTTCGTATTGAAAATCTGGAGTTCAGAATGAAAGTTTGAAATTCAAAGTGAACGTTCGATGTTTGGAGTTCTAATTTTATGTTTGTGGTTAAATTTTAAATTTAGAGTATATTCCGAAGATTTGAGTTCAAAGTTCAAATTTTTTGTTGGATGTTTATGTTCGGTCTTAACCGTTTGAATCCAAAGTTTGAAAGTCTACGTTGAAATGTGAAATTCGGAGTAGAATGTTTGAATTTTCAATTCGAAATTTAGAGTTTAATTTCAAAGTTCGAAGTCCGAAGTTTATGTTAAAATATGAAGTTTGATGCTTATACTTAAAGTTTGAAGTTGGAATTCAGAGTTTCACGTTTAAATTAGAGACCTGTTTTTATAAGAATGGAAGTTTGAAGCTCAAAGTAAAAGTTTGAACTTCACATTCGAAGTTTGAAGTTGAAGGTTGAAATTCAAAGTTTGAAGTTTCGAATTTGAAATTCAAGTTACAAATTTGTATGTGAATCCGATGTTACAATTCGAAGTTTCGAGCTTCAAGTGGAAATTTTGAGTTTCAAGTTCTATGTTCAAATTCGAAATTTCAAGTTTGATGTTCAAGTTAGAAGTTTCAAGATTGATATTTAAATTTTAAGGTTCAAGATTGATGTTCATAATTGGAGTAGATAGTTTGAGGTTCACAATTTTTCAGAATGAACTTTACTTAATCAATAATTGACTCTAATTAAGTGAGTTGTGTTAATGAAAGATCTGCCAAAAAATTGAAAAATGACATTCAATATTTCTCATCAATTAATATAAAAAATATCAATATGATGTACATAAAGATTTTGAAAACACCCCCCGAAATATTTTTCTGGCTCCGCCTCTGACGATTATAATAATTTTCTGGGATTGTAAATTTGTAAAATTTATTTACATTTGATTTAAGTTCATTTCACGTACATTTTTGTGAAAAATTAACGCGATTTCTGCAGTTTATCTACAAGATTTGAATATAGTCACTATGAGAATTAGAAATTGAATTTTATTTATTTTTACGAAAATGTAGATAATAATTAATGTTGCTGCGAGAATGATTTTTCTGTCAAACTTGGAGTGTAGATTAACCCAACCTAGCCTGGGATTTCATCACGAGTTCAATTAAACATAATAATGTACGACTATTGTATTTTTCATAAAAATTGACATGTCAATGAAAATATTATGATGGTTGAAATTTTTTGAAATTCAGGGAAATTTTCTTGAATTGCATCGATTTATTAATTTTTTAAAATATTAATTAATTTCATGAATTCAAGAAACTGTTGTAAAATTCGGTTTTTCAGCATTATGAACTATTTTTGTCGATTCCGGAAAATTCTTCCTTGAATAATTTTCTCCTGTTTTCTTTCCAAAAATCTAAAGCCAGTATATGTGGATCTATTTAATTATTTAATTCTTTAATTGACGCCCGGCGTGCCGGGAATTAACGAATCTAAAAATACGCAATTATTATATTCGTATTTCCTACGTTCAAAAAACCAGCATAAAAAAATACAAACAACGGAAAATTCTTCCTTGAATAATTTTCTCCTGTTTTATTTCCAAAAATCTGAAGTCAGTATATGTGGATCTATTTAATTATTTAATTATTTAATTGACGCCCGGCGTGCCGGGAATTGAGTAATCTAAAAATACGCAATTATTATGTACGTACTTCCTACGTTTAAAAAACCAGCATAAAAAAATACGAACAACGGAAAATTCGGGTTGATAAAAAATACTGCAACATTAAGGTTATCAGCTCTTGATTAACTTCATTAATTATTCTTCAATAATTTATTATTCTACGATACGAGTACACTTATTATTACAACGTCGAATAGTTTAACGTTGTTGCGCTGTTGTTCGTGACGTTCCAAGTTAATAATAAATTCGTATTAATATATGAGAGTTCTTCAGACTTTTATTAGAACTCTTTTATAAGATTTATAAATTAGTAAATCTGTGAAGAAGTATAAATAGTGTCAAAATGTGTGTAAAAGGTATACAAATAATTTTGAAGAATTCCGTGTACACCCCAGGTGATATTATTAAGGGGCATGTTTTACTGGAAATGAAAAATTCTGGAAGAGTCACAAGTAAGTGAAAAAACACCTGTTTTTTTAGAAAAAAATCTTTTTCAGAAAATAAGTTACGTATTACAGTTTAAAATTATTTTTGAAGAAAGTAACGGTTTGTATTTGTAATTTAATACATTACTAACTGTCTCGTTTTTCACACTTCGAAGTTTGTACAATTAATGTTCTGACGACAATTCGTGTTGAGTAAAATTACAACATATTTCCAGACTTGTACGTCAGATTCAAAGGTACAGCTGATACTGTTTTGAAATACCTCGAACACGATACTTTTTACAAAAAATTCAACATGCTTGAGGTGTTTGGAAAAGAAACGTATTTTGAAAAGCAGCATCATTTGTTGAAATCTTCCTGTGGTAAAACTGAATTATAATTATTTTGTGACCCCACTAATTAATTACGATGGTGTTGCTATATTAAATGAGATTGTTCCAATTTTAAGACAGTCCGAACATTTTGGAATCGGGCGAGCACAAATACGATTTTACATTTCATCTCCCAAAAAATATCCCGAGCAGCTTCGGAAGTGACTTCGGGCATGTTAGGTACATAATCGAAGCCGTTGTCGAACAAGTACCTTGGATGTGCGATCGCAAAGAAACTTTGGAATTTACCGTATCTTCGCCGGTAGATCTTCGTAAAATCCCGAATGCATACGTAAGCGATCAGATGTAATTAGTTTTAGATTGCTGATAAACAAATTGAGAAAATGGGGGAGAGGGTTGAAAAAATGAAATGTAACAGTATTCGCCCATATAAAATATACCCTTAGAGAACGACTACCTATATTTGACCTATATAAAACCTATAAACGACCTATATGACATACGTAGCACCTATAAACGCCATATAATTGAGATATATTTGGCATATTTATGACGTATTTACGACCTATAAACGACATATATATGCCATATGTGTTACTCCTAAAATTTTTACAAGTAGGCCACATATATCTCACCTCCATCTGGCCTATATTGCGTTTATATATAACCTGTATAAACCAATGCACGCACATATAGGTGGAAGCG